>PVKH010020691.1:0-14539 GCA_004027955.1 Chaetophractus vellerosus | reverse complement strand
TGCATAGCCTCTCTAAGTCCCTCGTTATAGGCTGATGAGAAGCTGTTGCTTTTGATGTCAAACCCTAGGCCAGCAACCATGCTCATTCCTCAGAGATCCACCACACCTAAAATTATAAAACAGAAAAAGAAAGAAAGACCCCCCCCCCAAATAAAAGAAATAAAAAGAGAAAAAGAAAGAGGTTGCACTGGCTCTTTATGTTCCTATAGATGCCAGAAGACACTGCTTTTGAGAGAAACCAAGGCTAACATCTGTGCTTGACCCTCAGTGGTCCACTAGACTAAAACAAAACAAGAAAGAGAAAGAAGAACCTGAACAAATAAAAAAGTGCTCTGAGCATTTAAGTCCTGACAAATGATGGTGTGAGGCCAGAAGCCAATGCTGCAAAGATGGCTGTACCTTCAGGGATCTACCAGGCCAGGAAATGCTTATACACTAAAGGAAAAACAAACATTAGCTCTTTATCTCCAGGAGGAAGCTGCTGGGAGGCTGCAAGCATGCTGCCTGAAGGGTCAAAAATGTGACCCTTCAGGTACCCAAACCAACCTTGACTTTCAGCCCTAACTTTTAGTGGAGGTGGTTTCCTCAGCCAGCCACTTCTGAAACCTAAGCCACGTTTCCTCAGCCACTTCTGCAGCCACTGCTGTGAGGCTGCGCAATGGGGACTGGTAATGGTTTCACTTACAAAGCTGAAGTCTGGGCAGAGGCAGCATCTTCCATTGGCACTCCTGTAGTTGTTCTAAATGTTCATTCTGGTTCCAGGGTTACTACCTACTTAATTCAATTCTCTTTTCTCAGCTCTTTCATTTTTTTTTTTTTTCAGCAAAGGGAACTATTTGTCAAACTTCCTATGCTGCCAATTTTAACTTGTGCTCCTCTATTTGTTATTAAAACTGTTAAATGAACCTATGATATGCTAACACTTCTGTGCACTTTAAAAGGGACTTTCTGTTTTATCTCTAATGATGAGAATTCCAGGAATGTTACTAAGGAACTTGTGTTTGGCAGGAGAGGACTCTTGATAGTTCTCAGATCATACCACCTACTCATATGGCCAGCCTTGGGAGTCATTAGAATCAACTGAGGTGTGTTTAAATAGGTGTAATTCTTGAGTTAAGGAAAAAAGATTTATAGGTGAAGGTTGCTCTCTTAAAATGTTGTTTCCCTGATGATTTGACAGAGAAAGTGTTTGATGTCCTTCAAATCATAATCCATGCCAAAAAATTTTAAGCATAGTTGAGGTGAAGATGAGGGCCAAGAAGTAAGTTAAATCACAATTTGGTAATCCTACTTTTTTTATTGGTCATGGACATACATGGAATTTTCTACAGTATGGCTTGTTAAAAATGGTAATTACAACACATTACATATATGTATGCCTTGACAGTTACCAAAGCACATTCACAGGCATTATCCCATTTGAACTTCACAATACTCCATGTAGCCTGCAAAATATATAATATAATATATATTAATAATAACTCATGTTTGTGTGTCACTTCATAATTTAAGTTGATAATTTATAAAGGGCTTCTTGCATAGTGTTTTGTTTAATCCCCACAAAATCCCTTTGAGAGAGGTAGAAACCATATTACCAATATCTTTTTTTTTTTTTTTTTACAGATAAGGAAAAAAGGCTTGGAGAGGTCAACTGATTTGCTCAAAGCTCTAAAGTCAATAAGCCGTAGATCCTGGATTTGAACTCAGGGTTTAAGGCTTATAGTATGGTTTTGATTCCACCAGACTAGCTCTTTAACTGTAGAGATTTTAATAATCTCAAAGCCTAAATTGCACTTCATACTAATTAAATAAGCGTGGCTTGGATGGAAGTCAGGCATCAGTATTTTTTAAAAATGTTTACAGTTGATTCCCATATTCAGCAAACTTTGGAAATTACTAAACTAGAACTTTGAATCATGATTTAGCATGGCAATTATTTATTCATTTGTTGGTCGCAATATGTTTCTAAGGCACCATGAGCACATGTTCTCCCTGACTTCTTACAATTATTAACATTCATAAAAGCTGTGAATGGAGTCCCTAAACATATAAACATAAAATTAAATGTGATGAGTAGGTTTTTATCATGAAATAACATATGCTAAAGATATGTGAAAAATAAATTGACATTTATAAGCCCTATGAGAACAGGGTTAAGTTCTCACCTTGCTAATTTTGGACTACCTAGCTATTAAAAAATAAAAATGAAAGCAAAAATGTAATGCCTAGAAAAGCTTTTATTTTTCTAAGCCAAAACCCTGTTTATTCATTTTGGAAACTGCTTTCAAAGTTAGCCTAGTTATCTCATTCTCTGCTCCTTTTCTATTTTATTCAAAGGAAATTTTGCTAATAAGATCAGAGGAAAACAAGCAACTTTTGCTATCAGTGGACATAAAAGAAGGCCATGGATATCAAATATGCCACTCTTTATTTTTTGTAAATCAGGAGTCTAGGAATCTAAGTCTAATTTGGCAGGCTTTTTTTGTGCCCAGTAGGCCAAGAGAATCCAATTCAAAATACTCCAGGAAGTCTGCCCTCATCGGAACCAGAGACTAATACGATAATGCTTTTGGGGTAGTCCAAGTGGAAAACTCAGTCAAATGTCTAGGTTGCCCATCAGGTATGGGCTTTTATCAACAACTAACTTCAAAGCTTCTGCCTCTAGTCAAAGGGCTAAGTGTGTTTAAAAAACAATAATAAAAACAAAAATAACCTCCTTCTTAATGGCTCTGGGCAGGTAGATACTCTGCAAGAGCCAGAAATTTGTAGCAATGAACATAATATTCAGTGGGTGCAATTAGAGTAGGTTAGTATCTCGTAAAGAACCAACCAGAGTGTAATCCTTTAGAGCAAGAATACAATTGAATCTTTACTCATTTCTGGAGGTTCTTGGGAATAATTGGTCACTGAAGTTCTAAGAAGTAAAATAGCAGTGAGAACTTCCAGGTGCTTTGTAAAATAGTGCCCTTTTGACATAACAACTACACTGTCAATGAAGTTTGGGGTAGGCATTTTTCAAAATTTTTTGCTCCTAAAAGATTTGGGCAAGTCAGTTTCATTCTTTTAAGTACAAACAGTAATATTTTAGCATTAAGTAAAATAGATCTGTGTCAGTAGCAGATGTCACCTATCAACTTTGATATCTGAAAACTTACTTTACTAGAAAATTTAAATTGTATATTGTTTTCAGAGTATTTGTTAGGATGACCAATAAGGGTAAGTGTGAATTTTAGAATGTGCACAACTAAATTCACTTGAAGTGATTCAAGATAAATTGGTGTGTTTGTTTTGTTTTGTTTTATTTCGTTTTTGGAGGTACCAGGGATTGAACCCAGGACCTTGTACATGGGAAGTAGGAACTCAACCACTGAGCTACATCAGCTCCCCAATGAGAGTTGGTCTTTTCATCTGTTTGTTTGTTTGTTTTTAGGAGGTACTGGGGATCGAACCCAGAACCTTACATTTGTGAAGCAGGTGCTCAACCACTGGAGCTACATCCACTCACTGATAAATTGGTTTTATACTATATTCTGCTTTGGGGTGACTAGGGATTCTGGAATTGGCACTAGATTCAGAATCAGAAAATGTTATCTTTTTGGCTTTACTGCTAACAGTGCAATTTAAGTTTTCTATGTTTCCTCAATAAATAGACATAAAATACTTCCTCAGGTTTACTACCATAGGTTAATATAAGGGTCAAATATAAAAGTTTTTTGCCAGAATGAAGTCTGAGGTATTATCTTTCATGTAAATATTCCTAAAAGTGCACTTCTGCTCCTTTTTAAGAATGTAGGAATAGCCAAAAGGAACAGCCTATGCCATCTTTTGAAAGAGAGGTGTGCTTAGGAGGCAATTTGTGGTATGCTAGGAATATGCAAGTCCACAGGATAAGCGCAGTATACTTTTATACAGTGTCAATGTCACGTGACTATTTGGGCCGGTGTTTGATACTTTGATAAGTAATAAGAATGTCTCATATTAACTATTAGAATGCAAAATTATACTGAACATTAAAGATAAAACATGAGACTTCAATATAATTTTACTCAGAGAAATTTCTTCAACTATACTTCGAGAAACCTGAGGCACATGTATTTATATAACTCTCTGATATTAGGGAAGGTTAGGCAGAACAGTTTGAGGAGACTCAGTCCAATATCAAATCAAATTCTTCCATTTAGCATATGTGATTGCCTTAGTATCCCAGCTGCTTTGACGAAACACACAGTGGGTTGGCTTAAACAATGGGGATTTATTGGCTCATGGTTTCAGAGGCTAGAAGACTGGTTTTCTAAAAGGGTGCCTTGTATACAGGTGGGCTGGCAATGCTTGGGGCTCCTTGGCTTTCCAATCACTTAGCAATGTCCTTTCCTTTCTCTTCTGGGTTCCAGCTGATTTCTGCTTCCAGCTCCTCCCTGTGGCTTTCTCTCTCTAATTCTGAATTTATTCTGCTTATAAAGGGCTGCAGTAATCCTGATTAAGACCCAAGCTCATTCAGTGGGGCTACACCTTAACTAAAAATAGTATCTTCAAGATATACTATTTACAATGGGTTCACACACACAAGAATGAGAAATATGACCAAAAACAGATCTGAATTTGTGGTACACAACTCAAGCTACCACAAGCAAATTTCATAACATCAGATTCATTTAATGACTATTATTTCCACTATACTCTACAACTCAATCTCTTTTCTGGACTGGTAGATGTCTTTCTACTTGTTACAGAATGATTTCTGGGATGCTTTCAATAATTTATAAATGGTTTGTTCCATAATGCACACCATGCTTCCCTCAAATCAAACTTGCTTTTTAACTGGGAAAAATAGTTTAACTTTTTTAAAAAAGGGAAAATAGGCACACTTATTATATTTTTGGGGAAGAAAACAAAAACTGAAATGACACCAGTTGCTCAGCCCCACCATTCTTTCATCCTTGGCCCCATGGTAGAAGTTTTAAGGTCAGAGTATTTTTTCCTCATGGTTAAAGTTTTCTGTATTAGACAATTATAACATGGCTTCTCTTTAACCATGTCTCAAGTGTGAGCATCCCCACCTCCCCTAAATATAAAAAGAGTTGCAGGAGTTTAGATGTTTCAGGAAATAGGATTGATGTTTATCCATGCAACTGCATATGTCAACAGTTTCTTTTTCTTGCTGAGTAGTATCCCTTTGTATGGATATACATTAATTTATTTATTCGCCTATTGATGGCCATTTGGGTTGAGTCCATTTTTTTCTTTATTGTGAATAAAACTACTATGAATTTTCATGAAAACATCTTTGTAAAGATATTTGTGTTCACTATTCTTGGGTAGGTAACTCAGAGTGGAATTGTTAGTCAAATTGTAAGTATATTTATAGCTTATTTAAAAAGCTGCCAATAGTTTTCTAAAGTTGGTTTTAGCATTTTGCATTCTTGCCAGATGTATATGAGAGTTCTTGTTTTTCCACATTCTTCCCAATACTTGGTAATATCAGTCTCTTTAATTTTAACCCCTTTGGTGGGCTTCTTGTAGTATAAAGAGTTCTATGTACCTTTCACCGAGCTTCCCCTAATGGTTACATCCCATAAAAATCAGCATCAAAAACAGGAAAATGACATTGATACAGTGCTATTAAAAGTACTATTAACCAGACTACAGACCTTAATCAGATTTTACTAGTTTATATGCATTCATTTGTGTTTGTATGTGTGTAGTTCTATCCAATGTTTTCCCATGTATAGGTTCAAGTTACTCCCACCACAATGCAGAAATGTTTCCTTGCCACAAAGGAACCCCTTCATGCTCCCTCTTGCAGTCACCCCCATGCCCACCATCATTATCTGCTGGTAATTACTAATCTGTGTTACTTCTATTTTGCAATTTTAAGAATGTTATATAAGTGAAATAATACAGTGTGTAATATTTTGATTTCTGCTTTTTTTCATTTAGCATAATGCCTTTGAGATTCATTCAATTTGTTGCATATATCACTAGTTTGATTCTTTTTATTCCTGAGTAGTATTCTGCTGTATAGATGTACCACAGTTTACTTAACCATTCACCCATTGAAGGACTTTTGTCTCCTGCTTTTGGTTATTATCAATAAAGCTGCTATGAACATTTGTATAGAACTTTATGGTAAACCTAAGTTTTCATTTTTCTGTGATAAAGGCCTAGAGGTATAACTGCTGGGTCGGGAAACTGCCAAATGTTTTCAGGGTGTCTGTATCATTTTACATTCCTATCAGCAATGTATGAAAGATTCTGTTTCTTCACATCCATGTCAACATTTGGTATTATTATTATTTTTAATCTTAACCTTTTTGATAGGTATTCCATTGTGGTTTTAATTTGTATTTCCATAATGGCTAATGATGTTAAATATCTTTTCACATGCATTTGTGGTGTACATATATTCTCTTTGGTGAAAAGTCTGTTCATCTCTTTTGACTGTTTTCTAATTGTATTTTTTGTATTTTTTACTGTTGATATTTAAGGATTCTTTATATAATCTAGATATGTGGTTTGTATATTTTTTCTCCCAGTTTGTAGCTTGACTTTTCATTCTATAGATAGGGTCTTTTGCACAGAAAAGCCTTCTAGTTTTGATGAAGTACAGTTTAATCTTTTAAAAATCTTTTTTTGTGTGTGTTGTGTCTAAGAATTTTTTGCCTATTCCAGGTCTCAAATGTTTTCTCCTTTGTTTTCTTCTAAAAGTATTATAATATTACATGTTACATTTGCATCCATGATCCATTTTGAGTTAAATTTTTAGTAAAGTGTGAGATTTTTAATATCGAGATTGATTGATTGATTGATTGATTTTTGGCTATGGATGTCTATTCACTACAGCAGAGGGTCCATGAGCTTAAATGGAAAACACTCAACTCTATTAGATGTCCAACATGATATGCATGTTGTCTTGTCAAATACTACACCACAGTTTAATGTTCTTATTTAAGATAAACAACAGCAGTTTGCAAATTGACACCATTAAAAATTAAAATTTAACTTTCCTATATTTTTGATCTATTGGATTATTATTTAATGTGTAAGAAAGAAGCACATATGTATAGTATTATATCATATGTTTTTTATTTTAGTAACTGTATTTAAATATATGTAAAACATTTAAAAACATTCTTGTGGGGACATGTTGGTGTGGGTGTGATATATTTATTACATATTACACAGTATAATGAAGACTTAGCATGATTTTTATTTTGATGTCGCATGTTTTGAGTAGTGGATAACTTACTGCAAAAAGATTAGTAAGGATGGTGGAGATGGTTTTACAACACCATGGGAAAACTAGAATTTTTAAATGTTTGCCGAAAATGATCATTTGAAAAGATGTTGAACCGTGTTAGGTTATCAGGTATTGAAATTATGGGAAAGTTATAAAATGTAATTTTGAATAATCTTAAAGTTTAATTTAAAGACATGTCCATATTGAGTGTCATAAAACTATCTGCCACTACATTCTGAGAAGGGGTCCATGGTTTTCACCTGACTGGCAAAGGGGTCCATGGAAAAAAAAAAGTTAAGAACCCCTGCACTACAGCCTCATTTATATGTATACATTTTAACTTCAGGAGTACTTGCTTAATAATTAAAAGAATGTTAATTGCTTACAAATTCATATATGATAAAAATGATACTAGTAACTTTTCTTTTTTATCTTCGTAAAACTCTTGGGCAAGTAAAAATCTATCAACA
Organism: Chaetophractus vellerosus; assembly: GCA_004027955.1. NCBI lineage: Eukaryota > Metazoa > Chordata > Mammalia > Cingulata > Chlamyphoridae > Chaetophractus > Chaetophractus vellerosus. The sequence continues at coordinate 6,832 of PVKH010020691.1, read as the reverse complement.
TTAATATAGTGGTATCTATGATGGGACTATTATGAGGACACACCGTTTAATTTCTTGAGGAAAGGCTGATAAAGAGGAACAGCTTAGAAGAAAAGCAAAATACAAAGAAAACAAATCTATTGCATAATTTTAAGTATCATTAACATTTGATTTGTAAAATTAATTTCTATTTAGCACACCATATATTTTTAAGAAAATAAAAATGCTCTAAACCTATGCTATTAAAAAGAGATTGCTTCAATTCCAGTCTAGTCTTCCATATACTTATTTTAAGAGGCAGTATCTAAATCTTAAATAGGTGAGTCATACGTGTATTCTCACAGCTGACCTCAAAGGATAACTCTGCATTAGCACACTTTTGTAACTCAAAGATATCGCAGGTTGAACTTTCTCACCACTGAAGGAGCCATTAAAAATCTAAATCACTGTAGAAAATATTATTATTTTGTATTGAAATAGTACCTAGAGTATTGAAATTTTATCCAGCTGAATTGAAGGTATGTTGAATGAAATAATGTAAACCCCTGTAGCAATTATCCTAAAGTTTTATATTTTTCATTTGAAGAAATGATACATATCTAATGAAAATGCCTTCATTACTAAGCTCAGTTTTGCAGCTTAAAAGAAGTTTAAAAAGTTCATAAATACTGAAATAATACTTAGACAAAACAGGAGAAAATGGATTCATATTTATATTTATAAATTCTTTTGATTTTTAAAGATTTTCCTAAAAATTGCTCTGCAGTAATCATGTAGTTAGATATAGTCTCTAAAAATTGATATATAGAAAGGGTGTACAATATTTGAATTACAGTGAATTAGGCCCTATTTCATTAGCAAATGTCACAGATACAAAAAATAACAATATTTGAGTTTTGTTGCAGATGACAAGATAGACTGGGTAGTACATATTTATTATGAATAAATAATTTCCTGGATTCCCTACGAGCTGCCCTCACTGCTCAAAATCACTAAATTACAGTTTATTATTTATTTTAAAAGAAGTCTGCATTAGTTAGCCAAAGGGGTGCTGATGCAAAATACCAGAAATCGGTTGGTTTTTATAAAGGGTATTTATTTGGGGTAGAAGCTTACAGTTACTGGGCCATAAAGCATAGGTTTCTTCCCTCACCAAAGTCTGTTGCTACGTGTTGGAGCAAGGCAGCTGCCAATGTTTTCCAGGGTTCAGGCTTCATGGGTTCCTCTCTTCCCGGGGCTGCATTTCTCTCCCGGCTTAGCTCCTCTGTTTCCTCCACAAGGCCAGCTGTGAACTGTCAGGTGAATGGCTTGTCTTTATCCCGGAGGCCTTCTCTCCTTCCTCATGACCAAGCTTCTCCGTCTGCTTGCCTCTCCAGGTTCCAGCATCAAAACTCCAACGTCAAAAGTGCTCCAACTCTGTCCTTTGCTATGCCTTTATATTTGATTCCCCACCCACGAAGAGGTGGGGCTCAATGCCCTACTGACATGGCTCAATCAAAGCCCTAATCATAACTTAATCATGCCCAGATTAACAGACCAGTTTATAAGCATAATCCAATATCTATTTTTGGAATTCATAAACAATATCAAACTGCCAAACTGCTACAAAGTCTAACTTTAGGAATGGCTTTATATTGTCAAACAGTGGTTTATGTATTATGTGTGTATAAATTCTGGTACAGTATTTAAAAATATAGTTTTTATTTTCAGGCTTGACATACATGTTACTTATGAAATGTGTTTAAAGGTGCATCTCAAATGTCCGTATTAATTGGAAGAGGGAGGTGGTATGTTATAGATGAACACCTTTAATAACCTCATTACATTTAATCTTTTGTCTGACAAACTTCTAGCCTAAATATTACAAAATGATTTACTATATTATATTCTTTGTGCCTTCATATTAAGGACATAGAGAGAAAAAGAAATTAACTTTATCCACTACAACCACAATCCTTATAAGCAAATGGGTAAAAGAGCCCAGAATCCATAAAGGCATGGTTCAGAGAAGTACAAGGATAGGAATAGGAGAAGACCTGGAGATCATTGCTTTGATGTCTTGTCTGCAGCCCTCCCCAGGAGGCTGCCCTGGTCCTCATTACACATAGGCTTCTCTTCATATGAATGGGAAAACATCATTCCTCTCATTTGCATCCTAGATGACATTTAGCTCTTACACTTTTAGAAACAAAAGGGAGAACTGAATCAAACTATTACCTAAAATGCCAAGAAATGTCCAAAAGTGCAGGTTGGTAAGAATTTCTTTTTCACTTCCAGTTGGCACCTTGACTGAAATAAAGTCAGGGCTGGTAAAAGGCTTTTTCCCCATGTTCAATGCAGGTGGGAAAGCAATAGATATTACTAATGATGACTGCCTTAGTTCTCTCTGATCTAATTATGAGATACCCAACAACATCTCTTTTTATACACAAGGAAGATATTGGTGCCTAGATCCTTGCTTAATTTAATGTCTTTTCCCTGGAGTATTTTCAGTATGCCCTCTTGAGCTGGTTGGAAATGAGAGAAAAACAACTTGGCTGAGAGTCATTCTCCTGCTGTTCTGTTAAATAAAATATTTTGCTAATGCTTTTCTCTCTCTCTCTCTCTCTCTATATATATATATGTATATATATTGATATGATAACTTAACTCAAGCATAAGAAAGCAATACACAGATATATATTTATTTATTTTATTAAACATCTGTTAATAATGAAATAAGCAAAGGATTGTCCACAAACAGGGGTCTGACTGCTGCACCATAATCCTTCACTATATACATACATATAGATATAGGCTCACCAAACTGGGGGGACACACCAACTTACCTGGCCCACCTCCTGCCAGGGTCCCAATTGGATGCAATATATGTATATATAGTTAGTGACTCTTAATAATTGAAAGAATACGAAATAAGCGGATTGTTTATAAACAGAGGTCTAACTGCCATATCCCAATCCTTCATGATACCAGGGAACACACCAACTTACCTGGCCCACCTCCTGCCAGAGTCTCCATTGGATGCAATATAAATACATATATACATATCTAGCTTCATAAGTCTGTACTGACAATTAGAGTGAGAAACAAGAATAACATAATCAATCAAAAGATTAAGTCAATATTGAACCGAGTCACAAAATGACAGAATAATAGAGCAGTCTTACATAAAAACTCACCAACATTCTCGGCTGGGAAGTCCTGAATCAGCAGCCGATACCAGAGTCTTGATTGAAAGCAATACCTGTGCAGAGCACCCTCTCCCAGGGGGGGACTTCACCTGGCCTGACCAGGGGCTGTCCCTTTTATTGAGCTCATAATCAATGAACTCTTTACTATAGATGCCAACTTGCAAGTACTGTGTCAATTCCCAAAGAAGTGGCCAGTTTCCTTAGGAAGGAACATAACACTCCCCGGGCAGTGCATTCCAAGGTTTATGCATCAGTCCATGAGAAGGTGGCCAGCCTTCCCAGAGAGGAAGACAGCACTCCCTGGAATGCACCCTATCTGTTCTTGTTTGTTATAAAACATCCCCCAATATACCCACTGTTCTAGTTCTCCCCATTTCTCCTGAAATATGAAAAGTGCTGACTAGTAAGGCATTGGTTTGCTGATTAACAAAGTTTCCTGCATGATGTTTCACTTTTAGGTTTGAACAATACTCACTAAATTTTTTCCCTATACACCTGCTATATGTAATTCACCTATGCATATACTATTGAAGATTTCAGCCAATAGGTTATGGCAACTCATGCCAAACTGGCAGTGGGAGCAGCCTCGTTTTTTATAAAAGCAGTTTTAATGAGATATCTTCACATACCATATAGTCCATCCAAAGTGTGTAATCAGTGGCTTTTAGAATAATCACAGAGTTGTGCCTTCATCACCACAATCAATTTTAGAACATTTTCATTACTTCAAAAAGAGAAATCCCATACCCCTTAACAGTCACCTCTCTATTTCTCTGTCCATCCCCAGTCCTACATAACCATTAATCTATTTCTCTCTCAATTAATTTATATTTACATTTTATATAAATGGCATCATACAATATATAGTATTAATATTTTGTGTCTAGCTCTATCATTTAGCATAATGTTTTAAAAATTATTATTATTATTTTAGTTAGAAACATTTTGAGCATACGAATCAATAATGCATAATATATAGGACTCTCGTGCATCACCCCACCATCAACACCTTACATTGTTGTGGCACAATTGTTACAAATGATGAAAAAGCATTATCAAAATAACACCTATAATCTATAGCTTACATTTGGTGTATCTTTCCATCAACCACCCTATTATTAACGTAATGTATTAGTATTGTACATTTATTATAGTTCTTGAGAGATTAAGCTCATGTTTATACTGTTATCCACAGTCCATCATCCACCACAGGGGTCTCTGTGTTATACAGCCCCATGCCTTGCACAGTCTATTCCAAGTGTATACTCAGTGGCCCTCAGTTTCATCACGGATTTGTGTTGTCATTTCTAGAACGCTTTCATCACTCCAACAGGAAAAATCCCATACCCTCCTATACCCCCTATTGTTGACCCTTAGCTTCGATATAATACCTTCTTTGTCATTGATGAAAAAATATTACAATATTAACATTAACTATCATCCATAATTTACATTAGTTGTATTTTTCCCATGTATCACCACATTCTTAACTCCTTGTAATAGTGATGTACATTTATTTAGTTCATAGAAGAACATTCTTGTATTTGTACTATTGAAAGAGGCTGTCTAGGATAATGAACTTGGTGGTGGATGAGGATTGTGGTTAATAGTGAAAATCGTGCAGTCTTGGTTTTGAAATAAAAGTTCTCTAACTAAAATTTTCTGATGTTTTTCTTTTCTTACTTTCTTTTTCTATTGTATTTTTTTGAGTTAGAAGTACACAGATAGAATAAGGAGCTTCAGCAGCTACAGTCTTTTAATGGTGCTAAATCAACTCTAAGTCATCCCATCTAAATTACTCTGGAATACAATTTTATTAGGTTTTTCAAGTAATGCAAATTGGACAAGAACTTAGTGGTACAATGCATTGTTTTTCCTAATTATTTACTCCCACATATGGAAAGAGTAAATGCATTATTCTCCATTGCCACGTAACTTGTACCACCACTCCCTGAGAGACAATTTTACTCATGCCCCTTACCCCATTTCCAGCACAGCATGGTTATGTGAGCAGCTCTTACCAATGAAATATGAGTGGAAGTGATGTGTGCTGACTGGAAGCTTTAAGAGCATTGTGTGGTTCTGACATTGCTTTTGTTCCTCTGCCATGAAAACAAGATAGGAGCTAATCTTTCAACTTAGTTCATGCAGTTAAGATAATATGAAGCAAAGCCATGGATGAGCTGTGACAACACTTAACATGAGTGAGAAATAAGCCTTTGTTATTGTAAGTTACTAAGATCTGGGGTTATTTACTAATAAAAATAACTTACAAAAGCTGAGTAATATAAAGTAAAAAATTACCATTACACTAATATGAACAATTCCAACTCTAAGAGAAGCTTTTTTCCCCTTAATTTCTCCTCTCCTTTCTTTCTTCATTCATGCTTCCGTGTGCATTTGTTTGTACGCACCCACATATAAAACAGTTCAATCTATAGTAAAATCAAATATGTTTTAAACAATTTTAGAACTGACCATTTAAAAACACTGTGCACTCTTAAGCTGAAACAGAAACTTGAAAAAACCACTGCAAATTTAACCTCGAAAAGTGAACCAAATGGAAAAATGTAGATGGAGTCAATTACTATTGAAATTGCTTTTGCAAGCAAAAGAAAGGTTTTAATTTCCTTGGTTTGCTGAGTGTTTAATTTTATTTCATTGACTCTTTCTCTCCCTCTCCCCCTCTCATGCTGTTAGTAAAATTAGAGAAACTTTGTATGACCATTACATTTCATTTTCGACGCCATTATTATACACATGGTAGTAAGAATAGTAATGCAACTAATCAAAATAGAATACTTTTGGTATATATCTGTGCCATACACAGGAAGGAAATCAATAATTAGTCCCCAAATTGATTATGTAGCATCTCTTCCATTATATAAGATATCACCAGTGATAATGTTATCCAACAAATAATATTCGACCCAGTTAAAGGAGGGGCTAAACTTCCTGCTTTTCTGGTTCCATAGTCTCTTCTCAATTTTTTCTGTTGCTTAGGAAAAGCCTACTTTCCTTGGGCTTAACGAAAACACAGAACTGATTGTCATCTTACTTACTGATATTGTTGACTTAATCTAGACTATCTCCACTTTTGAAGTCTCATAGGTGCAGAAGTGCTTAAATCCCAACCTATTACACTTCCTCAAAAAATAGAGGAGATATTTCCTACTTGGGGTAATAAATAATTTTATAACTTTTTCCTGTTATTAATTTGTACACTCTATTTTAATAAGTGTTTTCAAACTTGTTTATATTCAGTGCAGCATACCATTTTAGAAATTAAAGTAATAAATAATAATCTCTAATCTCATATCTTCTCTAGTGAAGCAAAGTGAAAGTAAATTGCCTGTAAAGAGTTTGTGTGACTTTTTTCTATGCTGCCTTATTAAGTTTCTCTTAGCATTAAAAAATGTATAGAAGTAAATGTTTGAGATGAATTTGTTACAAATATCACATTCCCCAAAGCAAAATTGAAGTTTCAGTAGTTTGTTTTTGTTGTTGCTATGGACTCTTACCAAGAAAAAATAAAGCATTTTGTCTCTCTATGCCTACCACACTCCCTGAAAGTCAAAAATCCTCGTTACATTTTTAAAGGTCTGAATTCCCTCAAGTAAGCAAGATATTCAAGAGGGAAATTAACTCTTTTTTTTTTTTTT
>PVKH010020690.1:0-14512 GCA_004027955.1 Chaetophractus vellerosus | reverse complement strand
CTGCTTCCATTCACGGCCGGCTTTCAGTTCGTGGGTGGCTGGCTGCGCTTCATTCGCGGGCTACCTGCCCTGCCCGTGGCGGCTTTTGCCCTGTCCGTGGCAGTTTTTTGCCCTGCCCACGGCGGCTCTGGCCCGCCCATGGCGGCTTGCCATTCTCAAGGCGGTCTGCCCGCTAGGAGAGGTCCCCGGGAACCGAACCTGGGGCCTCCCATGTGGTATGCCGGTACCCTATCCACTGGGCTATCGAGCCGGCCCCGATATTAGTGTCTTAATATTAGGACCTAGCTTATTGGAAATTTGAAGATATTTTCCATTATTTGTTAACATTTAAATCCTTATTTCCTTGTGTGAATCAGCAGTCTTTTGTCAATGGGGGAAAAGCATAACTAGCTAAAAGTAAGACAATCAGATATGTCAAAGATTTTAAAAGTTTTATGAGAAGATATTGGAAAGGAGTTTCCTGTTGTGTAACTTAATGTTGCCTGAATAAATTATACTTTTCGATTGACTCATGAGTGAAGGAGAATGTTTGTTTCTAGTTTTGTGTCCCATATGATTTATATTTTTGTAGGTTGAGGATGTGTTAAAATGGTTTAACCCAAATAAGCTATTAGGAATAGTCGTCATTCAATTACACACCATTAAGAAATGGTTATTTTCTCATTTTTCTTGAATGATTTTTTTTCCTCTTTTAAATTTGTTTTGAAACCCAGTAACTTATTCATTTTTCACCTTTTATTGCAGCGCCTGATCACCTTTCTAGCAGGACAACGATCATGGAGGTGGTGCCAGCAGAGGTGAATAGTTTGCTTCCAGAGGAGATAATGGACACTGGTATAACTTTAGTGGATGATGATAGTATTGAGGCTGTTATTGTTTCATCCCCAATTCCCATGGAGACAGAACTGGAAGAAATTATCAACATAAATTCTACTGGTGACTCTACAGCTACGCCCATTTCCACGGAACCAATCACAGTGTACAGTAACCACACTAACCAAGTTGCAGTGAATACCACAATTACTAAAGCAGATTCTAATACCACAGTGAAACCAGCTTTTCCAAGTGGCCTTCAAAAACTTGGTGCTCAGACTCCTGTGACTATCTCAGCCAATCAGATAATTTTAAACAAAGTATCACAGACATCAGATCTTAAACTTGGCAATCAAACCCTTAAACCAGATGGACAGAAGTTAATTTTAACAACTTTGGGCAAGTCTGGTTCACCAATTGTTTTAGCACTACCCCATAGCCAACTACCCCAGACTCAGAAAGTTACAACTCAGGCCCAGTCAGGAGATGCTAAGTTACCACCACAGCAAATTAAAGTAGTTACCATTGGAGGGAGGCCAGAGGTGAAACCCGTCATTGGTGTCTCAGCATTGACCCCAGGAAGTCAACTGATTAATGCTACAACTCAGCCCTCTGTGTTACAGACCCAACAGTTAAAAACAGTACAGGTAAAAAAAAGAAAAAAACAAAAAAAAGGGGGCTTATTAATTAAAATGCATGTTAAAAATTAAATTGATTCGTAGTTGTGTTCATAGGGTGATTAAATGGATAGTTGTTGAATTTTGAATGTTGCTTTTAGTAATTGTATGCTTTTTTAAAAGTTTGATATGTCCATTGTTTATGAAAATTTTTACTGGAGAACTTGGAACAAACTTAATTTTGGTTAAATTTCAAATTAGTATATTTATAGCTTTTTTTCTTATTTTAAAATGTATTTTATTCTTAGTGATAGTCTTGTTACAAGGATGTTTTGCTGGTCTAAAGATGCTAGCAATAGTGCATTCTAGCCATTGTGTGTCTCTTCTTTGAGGTTTACTGTCCATTGCCATCACCCATTTTTACAATAAGGAAAAGGCAGTGCCATGTGATGAAAGGTAACATAGAGGCTTTAGATTCTGGCCAACTGGATAGGGGTTGCCTTTATGCTACCCTACCAGCTGTCATCTTTGGGGCAGTTACTTATCTTCTCTGAGTTTATGACTCTGGCTGTAAAATGGCTATTTGATCATGATGAACTATATATAGTAAAAGATAAGGACCCTGTGTAGTTCTCAAAATATTGAGAATCTTTCAAATTGATGCGTATTGTTAGTATGACTAGGACCCCAAGAAAAAAGGTTTACCAGAGCATTTTCATGGCCAAATAGGCCTTTTTATGTCATCACTACTCTTAGAAATAAAATTGTCCACCGAGACCAGGAAATATAAATGCATTCCCTGTTTGAAAGAGTTGCCTCTTTGAAGAAAGGAGAAGGCATGAATTAAAGTAGCAAAGTAAGTATATAAGGAAATAGGAAGGTTTGGGGAGCATCTACTTTCAGCTGATATCAGAAATAACGTTTTGGTTACTATTTGGCAAAAGAATTAGAAATTTATTTTTCATGGATGTTATATTGAAGAATATTGTAAGATTTCTCAAACCTGCAATTTGTCCATGTCCCTTCTGCCACTGCTAAACATTCTTTAGTGCCCTTTTCTTCTTTATCACCTCCTACGCATCTCTGGCTTCCTTTCACTTCCTACTTTTGATGAGGGTCTCTTGAGTGAGATATGCTATCACCATTGAGCATCTTGTTCCCAGCTTGATTTTTATCAGTTTTGAAATTTTTTTATTGGTTTACCAGAGTTTATCTGGCTTTGGGAATGTGGTTCATAACCATGTTCACAAGACACTGATAAGGTAAACCAGAATGTCATTTTTTTGTTTATGAGAGTACTGTATACATGTTGTTTTAATGGCGGGTGTACGTGTGTCAACTGGTTTTCTACTGTAATCCACTAAGTACTGGCAATAAAAACAAAGACTGGGGTCTAATTCTTATAATTTGTTTTATTATTGTTACTTTTATGAAACCTGATTCTATTAATTTAAGAAAGAACTTTGTTTAACAAAACAATAACAAAAAACAAATGAAACCTGACTTAGAGTATTGTTCTACTTTGTCTTGTTATTTTTAGGCAACTCAGATGTAACCCACAGAGCTCTGAAGCACAGAAAAGTTTAAAAAACAACAACAACAAAAAAAACCAAAAAGCTACGCAGCTATATTTTTTCTATTTAGGCACCAGAATATTTGATTATTACATGGTATATATGATTCTGTTTATTATTTTTTTTCTTAGACAGTCCTCAGCATTGCCGTAAGTTTAATCAGAGTATTGAGACTGTTAGGGTATGGACAGCAGGTAAGGGTGGAAGAAAGAGACCCATCTTGAAAAATGAAGGAAAGAGGTGACAGTTCAGGCCAGAGGCAATAACAAAGAGATATAGTTAGTTATATGTAATTACAGGTATATAAACACTTTCCTGTGTTTCATGTGCATAATATATGAGTGGTAAATAATTGGCAGTCTGAAACAACTTAACTCCTTACCATCTCCTGAGTCTTTCCAACAAAGTGCCAGAAATTACCTGCATGTATTATCTGATGGCATATTTGGCTACCTCATTAATAAATTTTTAAAAAATCAAATTTGTCTTGATCTGCTCATTAGATAAACTTATGCTTTATTTTACTTAATACATTAATTTTGTTCCAAAATACTTTAAAATTCATAATGCAAAAATTCGTTGTTCCTTAATGGAACTGGAAATCTCTGGTTTCACCAGTGTTCTGCTAAAGAAACATATAGCTTCAAGGGCAAGATGGGATTGTGCATTTGAATAATTATTGTACTTTTGGTTAAATTGTTTGTTTTTTTGATATGATTATGAAAATAGTTAAAAATGGGGAAATTCTGTAGGTTCCTAATCTCTATATTACTTATATTGCTAGATATGAATTGCTGAGAAGTCAAAACTTCTATCTCTTGAGATCAATAATCCTGAGTAAATAGGTGAAATTCTCACTTACTTGAGTTTTAGACATGTAAATGTACTTGGAAAATATTTTCCCTTTATGTTTCCCTAAATTGCATCAGCTTTCAAAAGTACAATTATGGTTTTTTTGAGGGTATGTAATAGTTTGTAAGATGGGTGTTTTTTTAATACAGTAATGAATCTCTTTGTTTTGTTTTTAAAAAGATAATATGTGTTTCATTTATATTTTGAATATTTTCTGAATGTAAGAAAGTTATGTATTTTGAATGTAGGAAAATGTGTTATGGAGCGGATATACCTCAGTGGTTGAGCACCTCCTTCACATGTATGAGGTCATGGGTTCAATCCCCAGTACCTCCAAAAAAAAAAGTTATTTAATTTATAATTTGAGCACAAAGAGCTAATATTTAGCTAATTCTGTTATCTATATATACAGCTTCTGGTATATTTCTGCCATTCAAGTTGGTTGTATTTATTCATTTTGAGTCTTTATTTCCAAAAATAAGTAGTACTGATTCGGGCCTCAGCTTCCGTATCTGCCAACAGATACAATTATTACTATACTTCGTGTTCTAAAAGTTTTTTATTTTTGCTGTAGCTAAATTTCTGCTTCTGACTTTTAGAGAAAGCTATTTCTTTGCATACTTTGATAATTTCAATCTGAAAATGTTGGTAACTACTTTTCTTGATTTGTGGAGAATTTTAGTTCAAGTTAACATTGTGCCAATATATAAATTCAGATCAGATATGAATAAAATACAGAACTTTCCTTCAAGGAGTTTATACTATAGCAAACAGCATTTTAGTAAATAATGTGCAACCTTTGCCTTTAGAGTAGCCTTTGTTCTACAAACTTGTCTCTTTGTGCACTAGGGTGTTAACTTGTTAAGGTTTTTTTTCTATTCCTGCTGAATAGGTCTTAAGTTGAAAATCTAATTATAAATTTATCTTTAATGTGTACTTATATTTTTCTTCAATGGCCAACGTAATATTTACAGATGATTTCATTTGCCATCTGTACTATATTTTCTTAAAAAACGTACTGTTTTTTTATTATTGAATAGTTTGTTATTTTGAAAAAAATGTCAAAGCATTCTGCTTATTACTAAACAAGAAAACAATTTTTAATCACATGCATATATCCCAAAAACTAAAATAAGGATTGATAATAAAATGCGAAGATATTATTAATGTATGGGCTTAAGGATGTGATCATACTAATATTTCAATGAATGGCTACATTTTATTAAGTTAAATGTTTTTAACATTTACACTTAGGGTATTTCTTGTCAGATGAGCTGGTTTCAGGTATATTTATGTGTATCAATCTTCTGTTTAATTTATAGAAACAAATGGTCTTCATAGTTGTTTATATGTTTCAGATTGCTAAGAAGCCTCGAACACCAACCTCTGGTCCAGTAATCACGAAGCTGATCTTTGCAAAACCAATTAATAGTAAAGCAGTTACAGGACAGACAACTCAAGTATCACCACCAGTCATTGCAGGTTATATTTCTTTATGGTTTATTAAGCTATATATGTACCTTCCTTTTAAATTTTAAAAAAGGCTGTTCTGCCACCTGAAAATGTTTTAGTGCAACAAGTATATGTTATTATAAACCAAACTAGTTAATGAGAAATGTTACACTTATTAAATGTGTGCTTTAAGCAAAGTGCCTTATCTTAAATCAATTTATAACTTTTTTTTTTTAAAGATTTTTTTTTTTTTTTTATTACATATCTCTCCTCCCCCCCGCTGCGGGGGGGCGCCGAGAGTGGTCACTGCCCAGGCGCGGCTTTTCCCGCTTGTGGGTGGCTTCTGCTTCCATTCACAGGCCGGCTTTCAGTTCGCGGGTGGCTGGCTGCGCTCCATTCGCGGGCGACCTGCCCTGCCCGTGGCGGCTTTTGCCCTGTCCGTGGCAACTTTTTGCCCTGCCCATGGCAGCTCTGGCCCGCCCATGGCGGCTTGCCATTCTCAAGGCGGTCTGCCCGCTAGGAGAGGTCCCCGGGAACCGAACCCGGGGCCTCCCATGTGGCATGCCGGTGCCCTATCCACTGGGCTATCGAGCCGGCCCAATTTATAACTTTAGTTTCCTTTGTTTTTAGTAGAATTTTATAACAAAAGTAGCAAAATCTTAAACTCTATTAATACTAGCTAACATTTATATAGGGTTTCTACACACAGTTCTAAACTCTTTATATTAACTCATGTAAACCTCCAGCAATCCTTTGAGGGAAGTTCTAATAACACCCCCATTTTGCCAATGAAGAAACAGAGGCATTCAGTAAGTAAATTGTGGAACTGGGATTTAAGTGTTCCCAGAATACACGTACTAAGTCTAATAGATTTAAATTAATACAGATGGGAATATAATATTTCATGGTTCCTGTTTTAATTTTTGGTTTTCAGTATTTTTATATGCTTCATGCAGTTATCTATGAATAGAAAATTGTCAGTAATTATTTTAGTGATAAAAGAATTTTAGCTTATTATTTTTACCAGCAAACTCCTTAGGGAAACCCAATCCTCTTTTGCTATATATCTTTAAAATTTGTCATCACCAGTTACTACAACATTTTAGAAATCTTAACTTTAAGTGTTCCATTCACTTTATTGTTCCAGCTTACTTCCAATTCAGCAATTCTTTGACTTTGAAATCTCTGACCAGTTGACTTTCTTATGCATAATCACCCCTTTCTTGACCTCAAATTCTTTCTTTCTTAACTTAGAGTACATGATTCATCATTATCACTCCCTTGCAAACACCACTGATTCTTTTTCCTTTCCTTCTTGAATTGCCTGGTCAAGTTCAACTCTCTGCCTCCTCTTTGCCTGGCAAACAGCTATACATGCAGCTCAGTAGTTCTAGAGAATATGAGACAGCCAAGGTGACTGGTCTTTAATTCAGAGGTATACTAAATTATTCTTTTCACCAGTTAAAAGATCATTTCTAATTTTCATTGTGCTAAAATGTTTGTGGAAGTACCTCTGTATGGTAGACTTGATTAAATTACCTCTCCCTGGAATGAAGTTAGTTAACTTCAAATGTTAACCAACCATCTCCAAACATAGATTAAAACAACCTAACATTTCTTGGATAAATTTATAGATACTATTAACAGAACCACCTATGAAGTGAATGGCATTTGCTATTTTCATCAGTCTTTGAATTGTTTATAGGGAGGCTTCCATTTTAGCAAGTGAGAGAAGGAATAGAAAGATTGGTTTGAGGACAATGTTAGGTGAGCGAGTGTTATCTTTCTCCTTTGGTCCTCAGTAGAGAAGGGTTATGATGATGTGCGGGGTTGATGTCTTGAGGGATGTCATGGGAGGTACCACAAGGAAAATTTGAAAGGGTTTGGATTTGGAGCTGGTTCAGGAAGTTGCAATTGGCTAAATGTGAATAAGGCTTGGGATGTATTGATCAAAAAGGGGCCACACTCCCTTGGGAGGCTTTGGGTAGATGGTGGCAGTTAATTGGAAGGAATGTCTCAGTGCAGTGTTCTTTACTCTTCTTGCATTTGAGAGTCCCTTAAAATTTTATAGGGGAAAATTTTATGTTAGACAATAGTGTTTGCAGAAGTGGCTGAAGAATTTTGGTTAATGTGAAGAGTCCACCTCTTACATTTGACCACCATGGATATTTGGAACAGTTATATTGTGTTGCAGAATAATTGTAGCTTTGTCTTTTAATTGCAGACAGACATAGCGCTACCAAAATCCATAAAGTTATGCATCTGTTAAATTTCACTAGAATTGTTAGCATTAAATTCAATTTGGAGAGATAAATTCTACCTTTAACTAGTTCTTAACCTAAGGCTTTTAAAATTCAATACAGGGGAGTTGATGTGGTCCAAGTGATTGAGTGCTTGCTTCCCACATGGGAGGTCCTGGGTTCGGTTCCTGGTGCCTCTTAAAAGCAAAAACAAACAAACAAACAACAAGCAAACAAATGAAAAAACCAACTCAGGGGAGTTGATGTGGCTCTGTTGTTGGCGCCGACTTCCCACATACGAGGACCTGGGTTCAATCCCCAGTCCCAGTACCTAAAAACACAACAACAACAACAAAAAACAATACAAGCCAAATTTTAAACCATCAAAAATAGCTTTCCTTGGATTGTCTTATCACAAGGAGGTTCTATCATCTTTACATTGCAGGTAGTATTCTTTCCAAGTCTTTTTAGATTGTTTTTTGAAGAAATATCTTTTTTTTATCATTTAGTCAAGATAATCTTAAATTTGTATAAGTGATTTTTCTAAAATACAAATCTGATCTTGTTACACTCTTGCTTTAGATTTTCCTGGTCTTCTCCACTTGTGTGGGGATCAGATTTAAATGCCAATAATTTCTTTTTTCTTTTTTTTTCTTTTCTTTTTTGAGATACTGGTGCTGGGGATTGAACCCTGGGACCTCTATGTGGGAAGCCAGTGCTCAACCACTGAGTTACATTGTTTCCCCTGAGTTGTTTTATGTTTGTTTAGTTTGTTGTTTGTTTGTTTTGTTTTTAGGGAGTACTGGGGATCGAACCCAGGACCTTGTATATGGGAAGCAGGCACTCAACTGCTTGAGCTACATCCACTTCCCTGATTTCTTAATAGTCAAACGCACTTATTATATAATCTTTGCATACCTTTTTCATTTTCACCTGTCAGCTTCAAACTTACTGATCTAACTTATTTTAAGAGATCAGGAAATGGACTGTTCCCTTTTCCTTTTACCTGGAATGTCTGTCTTTGCTGTTTTCAGTGTTATCTTAAACTTTTTTCCTTTGGCTTTCCTCTCTCTACCTATCTTGAAAATTTTTGACCCCTAGGTATAGTTAGGTACTGTTCCTCCAACCATCTCTTATGTATTCCCGTAAAACTTTATGATACCTACCAAATACATACCTTTTATTAAACAACTTCTAAATTTCACACTGGCTTTTTAAAAACATTTAACCCCCACCCCCCAGATGGCTCCCTTGTCTGTCTGCTTATTGTTTCTGCTCTCTGTGCTAGTTGTCTGCTCCTTGTGTCCACTTGTTGTCTGCTCATCATCTTTAGGAGGCACTGGGAACTAAAACTGGGACCTCCCATGTGGGAGGTAGGCACCTAACCACTTGAGCCACGTCCTCTCCCTGCTTGTTGTTTGCTCATTGTGTCCGCTCGTTGTGTGTGCTCAACATCTTTAGGTAGCACTGGGAACCAAACCCGGGTCCTCCCATGTGGGATGTGGGTGCCCAACTGCTTGAGCCACATCCTCTCCTTGCACTGGCTTTTAACTTTTTAAAATTAGTCACACTGCATTGTACTACTTAATTTGCTTGTCTCTCTCCCTCAGTACACTTAAGATTTTCTTGATGATAGTTGTTTTATCTTGTCTGTCTTTTTCTCTCCAGTGCCTAGTGCAGTTTCTGACATATAGATGTGTTCAGTGAATGTGTACTGTTAAATGAATATGTATATTATGGAGGTGATGTAGTGGGAGCTATTAGAAGACCTAGGTTTTCATCATGGTTCTTCCATTGATTTTCTCTGTGATCTTGGATAAATGTTATTTTTTCATCTTATTTCTGTAAAATGCAGTATCCAACGACCTCACAAGATAGTTCAGGTGGCAAAGTGAGATACAGTGGTCCTCATTATCAGAATGAGGTATAAGGTTGCTGCAGGGGAGCAAACTTCACCACAATATGAAAATATTCACCAATAAACCAATCTCTTATAGAATCAATCCTTGCTCTAATATTCTAGCTCCCTGTCCGAGCCTGTCACCTCTGTGGCTTTTTGGAGTATGTCCTTTTTTTTTTTTTTTTTTTTTTTGATTCTTGGAGAATGCTTGACATCAGAGTGCAAATGTAAAATTTCAAGGTAAAATTGCATATCTTACAGACTTGCTTGAGTCAGTATCTGGAGCAAAGGATAAACAGGGATCTTGGAGTTAAATTGGATGATCAGGAGAAATGCTATTTGGATGATAGCATTGTAGGCCCCTCAAAAAAGAGAATAATTTCAAAGGGTGTGGAGAGTTTTGGGGAAAATTGATGAAATCCTTTAATATTTTGACAGAAATGACCTTCTGTATGATCACACTGTACCTGTCAAACAGAGGTTGTCATCGTGCTATTCATTTTTTAGAAGAATCCTCTTCCTTTCAAACTCTGCAGTTGATTTGCTCTTTGTTCATCTTGAATTAGTGTAGTTGAATTTTGTTAAATATGTGCAGAAAAAAAATGAAAGTTTTACTTTTTATTTTGTTATTTGCCATGAAATTTTTATCCCTTTTTAAAGTGAATTCATTTTAAGTGGTCTTTTTCTGTTATCAGTTATCTTCAGGAATCGAGAATTTCCTGAATGAATGTTTCCTGAAAAGTATGTAATGCCTGACAAATATAAAATTTTAGTAATAATTATTAGTGATGAGCATTTGTAAAATGATATCTTTATTGGTAATTTCTTTTCTTAACGTAATGACTATTGGGGCTCTGGGCCCATCCCACAGGTATTAGCTTTGGAAACCAGAACAGACAAACATGTTATTTTATGCAGGCCCAACACTTTAGGGTGGCCTTCTAAAATTGCTTAATGTAGTTTCATTTAGTTTATATAGAATTAACTTGCTCCATTGTGATGTAATTCAGACGAAAAACAGCATTCAAGGGGATGTTCAATTGAAATTCATTGTTATAGGCCAGTGAAATTATCTATGTACTACAAAAATTACATTTAAATACTTTTTTTTTTAAGATTTATTTATATTTATTTATTTATTTATTTATCTCTCCCCCATCATTGTTTGCATTCTCTGTCGCTCATCTTTTTAGGAGGCACCGGGAACTGAACCCAGGGCCTCCGATGTGGGAGGGAGGCACCTAATCACTTTAGCCGCCTCTGCTCCCTTTAAATACTTTTAAAGCTTGTAAATGTCCGATGAAACGTGATTCACCTTTTAAAAAAGAGATTATGTATACTTTGGCACTGTTATCAGGAAAAGTGGCTCAGAAGCTGCTAAATGCTCATTTCCTATTTTTGTCTATTTCTTGTCCCCTTTTTTCCCTCCCTCCCTTCTTTCATTTCTCTAGCTGAATGTATAAGTTAAATCATAGTATCTAAAGGTTAGAGGGGATTTTAGAGATAATTTAGGTATCTATCTTCCCTACTTCTTAGTTGCTTGAAGGCCATCTTTAACCAGTGGATCAGCATCTGCTTAGTACACCTTCAGTGACTAGAAACTCATTTCTGTTGAAACAGTCCTTTCATTTGGAAATTTTCATTAAAAATTCATTCTTAGTGCTGAGCTGAAATTGTTCTGTTTCTGTGCTTTAGGGCTAGTGCTGCATCTGATGGGATACAGATTGGTTCTAATCCGTCAATATGACAGCCTAGATCAGTCAGGATAATCTTAATTTTCCGGCTGTCATAAACATTTTCCAATTTTTGGAAGTTTAAAAAAAACACCAAAGTTTTAGACATTATTCATATTTGATGGTTATCTATATATCTGTTGCAGGTTGGAAAAGGGGCTGTTCTTATCATAGTCACTAAGGGACCCAGACAGATAGAGGAGCCACTATCTCAAATGTGCCGGAGGAAAAGAAAGCTTTGGAAAGTCTTGCATAGGCGGTAAATGCTCTAGCCTAGAAGGGACACATATCATTTTTACACATTACTCTGGCTAGAACTAGTCACATGGCCCTAATCCAACTACAAGAGAGACAGGAGGTGCAATTCTGCCAGGTGCCCAAAATAGTGCACAAATACTTGGTGAATGGCACTAATGACTGTCATATAGTCTTTCAAGAGTTTGGAGATGTCTTGTCTTTGTATTTCTCTCTTGCCTAGAATAAAAATTCCTAATATTTAAATTCATTGTAACATGATTTCCAATTCTTTAAGCTATCCAGACACACTTTATTTTTTCTGTGTTGTCCCTAAAGGGTATTGTCCAGAGGGAACACAGTATTTCTAATGGGATCTGACCAGTGCTGATAGAAGACACTTTTTTTTTTCCCTTATGATAGTCTTAAATCAGTGTTAAACCAGACAGGGCTGGTGTTCAAGTTAGTTCAACAACTATTTTTTTTCCATAGGTGTAGATATAAATTGTATCCTACATGGTTTAAATTCAAAGAGGAAAAGTTGGGTTCAAGTCCTGACTTTTGGGAGCTGTTACACAGGGCATGTTGCTTAGTTGTCCTGGGCCCATTTTCTGATAGGTATAGTTTAACAGAGTTGATGAGAATGTGAGTGAAAGTGTTTGTGAAGATTTTATGTAAAGTGATATTAAGATATTAAGTATTAGTAAGAAGTACTCTTGTTTGATTCTGCCTAGGTTCACCACAGTTTACTAGCCACAGTAAATTGTGTTTAAGTTTCTATGTTGATACATATGAAATAGTGAACAGATATACTACATTCTTTGTGTGTATAGATCATCATCACATAATTTTTTAACCAGTTTTATTGATACATATTCATAAAGCATACAATCATCACATAAATATTTTTACTATCATTAAAAAAGTCAAACTGATGTGCTGCCTCTCATTTGCAGGTAGGGTTCTTTCACAATCTACTCCCGGGACTCCATCAAAGACCATAACAATATCTGAAAGTGGTGTTATTGGATCGACTTTAAATTCTACAACACAGACACCAAATAAAATAGCCATCTCACCTTTGAAATCGCCAAATAAGGTAAAAAAAAAAAAATGCCCACAAATGTCAATTATTGTGGATGATGTCTTTATATTCTTACTAGTCTCTTCAGATACTTTAGTTTCAGTATATTCCCAAGGAAGTCATAGTCATTTAGTGAATACTGGATGGATTTAGTAATTGAGGATAGTTGACACTAAATCCTTACTTTGAACACATGGTAATACAGTAATCATCTTGCTTATTAAGATGGTTTCCATGGCCCATGTGAATATGGGTACAACAAAAATCTTTTGAGTGAGTATATTATGTAAGTGTTCAGTCCCTCTCCAATTAGTATTGTAGTAAAATTACTGTCCTTTGGATAAGGCACATATATAGTGATTATATAAATATAAAATAGTAAATATAGCCTTATTATTATTTTAAATACTTGCTGTCTTCTACTTAGGCTGTTCTGAGCTTTATGGAGATCTGAGCTTTGGCTGGGTAACAATACCCAGAGTATTAGAAATTGCCATCAGATGACAGTAATTATATTAACTGTTTTTTTTTTTAAGTTTAAGTACAATTCATTCAAGGCATATAAAAGCTTTTCATGTTTTGTTTTCATCTTACAGAGGCAAAATACCTATCATTTTACTGTTAGATCAGTAAGTAGTCTTAGCTCTCTTTCCTGAAACATTCAGAAGTCATTATACCAGCATAACATTTTGAATACGGTATGTTTTAAGAAACACATTATTCAGGCAGAAAGCCAGGCATTAGTATTCTGTAAGGTTCTACCATTGTGAGTCTGGAAACATACTGATTTTTATATCCTCCTTCCTTAACTTGTTACTATTCATAAGTAACATTTTTACATTTTTTAAATAAGTCCAGCTTTTAGTTTCTCTTTTAATGAGACCTGAATATAATGTATAAATCGGATGCCTTTTATAGTTTATTAAAATGAGATTCAGTTTGCATAAAAATATAGATAATTATTTACCTAAATGGATTGAATTCAACAGATATTTGAATGCTCACTATGTGCATGCATAGTGGACACTGGGAATAAAAGCATGGATAAGATAGGGTTTTTAATTTTTAAAAGTTTACAAAATAATAAGGGAGTTAGACTTAAAATTGCCCTAAAGAATCATAATGGTCACAGGTGGATTGATGAGCTCTGCTGTGTTTATCACGGAAGGTTTATACAAAGGTGGCAATTGCTGGGTTCTTGTCTGTGGGGGAACAGTAGGGGCTTCCTGGATTGAGGTAACACTATACGAAAGCATAAAAAGTGTTAAAACCGCTGAATTGTACACTTGAAACTGGTAAAAAATGGGAAATTTTGAGTTGTATAGTAAAAAAAAAAGACATGACTGTATGTGAGGATCTTAGACAGGGGAAGAATCTAGGATGACTCCTAGATTTCTGACTTGAAGAATCGGGTAGATGGCGGCCCTGTGGACTAGTATGTTTGGTATATGGATTAGACCTGGTGGCATACAGTTAGGAAATCACTTTATTTTTTTTCCAGTTTTTACCTTCTGCCTTTATAGAGACATGTAGTTTCCTTCCACGCCTCTTGAGACGAGGCCACTTTTAACTATAAGAACAAGCCTTATTTTGGTGATTAAGATTTATAGGTGTGAAACATCCAGTTGAATATCAAAAACTTACATCCAATTTAAAGCTTTTCTTTCCCTCAACTTAGGCCTATTCCTGGCTCAGGAACCTGTTGTGGAGGAGTGTCTTCAGTTTCTTCTCTCTTCTTCCACCTTTCTGCTTTTGGCTTCTGATTAGAAGGAAGAGTAATAGAGAAAGGACAAAGTTTTATCTGACAGGGGCTGCTGTAAATCCAGCTGCAGGTGTCCTTGTGGCAGGTTTCCAAATGTGGTCTTTAGAGGGGTTGTGTGTTTAAGATGGTTTTTTTGGAGGCCCCCTTTGGATATATCCACATTGTCCAGTTCCCCGTCATGGGCATGATACACAATCCAGCTACCTTTTGCAATCTCTCCTTAGCTTTTGCTTCCTGTTGTCTACCCTACA
>PVKH010020689.1:0-14522 GCA_004027955.1 Chaetophractus vellerosus | reverse complement strand
CTCTGCTAAGTGGCCAAAATATGAAATCTTAATTAGTTATCCAGTACATCACTTAATGTAGTTTAAAGTTTGGCACGTGCATAGGCTCATAAGAACACTGCCCAACTGGCTATTATCTCTACTGATGCTGTAATTCTATGTACGCAACTTTTATCAGTACTCAGGTCTGAAAACATGATAGATCTTTTTAACAAGGAAAGGCAAGAAAATGATCCCCTGAAAGAGGCTGACTGATTAGTGATTGTATAAGGCAAAAATGCCATCCTTACTCTATTCTAATAATAAAGCAAATTCTGATTCTTTAATTTTTCAAATTTGACAGCATTTTAAAATTATTGACTTTGCCTGTGTTTTCACTTAATTGATAGAAGAAATATGCAATTAGCTACAATATTTCCCTACAAATAAACTGACAACCAAATGGGAGATTTTGAGATATTAAAAATGAAATAATTCTGTAAATGTAGACCTTTTTACAGTTTCATTTGTCTCATGAAAATTTGGTATTTTTTCACAGAGACATGCCTCCATTTAATCATGCTAAAGGGTGACATGGAGATCCATTTTCTTGACAGGACGGTTGATCACCCTATCACAGTAAGAAAATTAATACCTTCAACTTACCCTGAGTGGAAAACAGAAGCTACATGCAATGGTAGAGGACATAAATGTTCTACATTTTAAGTTGCAAACAGAATACATGGTCCATGTGAAAATATGTTTCTTCATTATTGGGTTACTGTTAACAAAATGTTAGCCTTTGATTTTATTAAAACAATCATTTGATTCACACACTGTCCCTCGAAAGTACATAATTGTCTTTAGATTTAGCATAATTGACTCTAGATTTAAACTAACAGGCGTAAACACTTTACTTACTGCTTAGCTAGAACACAGGTAAAATATTTGAGAAGTTTAAGCTATTTAAAGGGCTGTGAGATATTGATTACTTCATTTAAAAAGCAGTCAGAGAGTACAACCAAGAGGTCAAGATAAATTTAACAGTTTGAAGCACTTTACTAAATAACTCTAAAGATCATGTTAATTGGCTTTGTGCAGTTCTAGGGTAAAATTAATTTTATTCTAGCTTACAATAAAAGGATTAAAAGACATATTAAGTTCTTCAGCTTTAACTGAAATAGGAATCAATGGATTTGAATTAAAGCTAAAGACGGTTCTATGAGAGATAAACTACCAGCAGATACTTCATATCTTCTATCAGCTACATATTGATGGTGTTCTGTTATTGTATTGAGTATTAAAACCTTATAAGAGAAGTAGATAGTACCAATTTACTACCCTGAAAATATACTTAGACAATTGTGCAATTTAACCTGGAAAATCTGTTTTCAAAAATTTGAGTCTTTGTTTAGGATTGAGTCTATCAGACTATCAGAATGCTTGTTATGGTTGTCTTATATATGTTAGTAAAAATTCTAGTAGAAATTATTGAAATAATATTTGGTTCAATTCAATCATAATTTACTTCAAGATTATATTTAAAACACTTCACTAAAAAACAAAAAACAAACCCAAAACTGAAAAGCACATTACATTCAGATTGATTTTAACGTACCAATTTTATATTAGAAATTTCTGGCACAGGATAGAGGCCAAATAACTTCACAATAATACGAATGTTTTCTGAATTTGATATAAATTTCAATATGTCCTAAGATATCACTTTGTAAATTCTGAAATTTACAAATTCTATTTGATCATGAGAAATGGAAATAAAATTGTTAACGTTTTTCTTTATTCTATCAATATTTTGTAGTGTTTTAGGATTAGTAGTGTTTTAGGATTATGTATACAGAAATAAATTTCTTTTAATATGGACTGCCTAGCAAAGCAAAAAGTACAGTTTTTATTTAATAAGGCAAATAAAATAAAAATAATATAAAATAAGGCATATAAAGTAAAAATAAAATATACTTATAAATTTATAAATAACCATGACTCAAATTTTATATGAATAATCAGAAAAAGAATAAATGCAAGCTCTCACAGCAGAAAACTAAACAGCATCATGTAGAGACTATTTGAAATTATTTGAATTCAACTAGGACATAGTATCTATTATGGTTCTGTACAATTTTGTTTTGTTTGCAGTAAAGTATCTTTGCTAACATTAGGTTTTGATTAATAATTAAAGAACAAGAAGAAACTTATAAAAGTGAAACTTTGTTAATACAGGCAATCTTGAAGCCAACAGAACTTTTAGAAATATTTCAGACATGATTACTGTTTACAATGTCTGTACACAGCTAAAATAGCCTTACCATACATATCATTCCACATTCTGAAAATGCTAGTCAATAAAAGTAGAAAAGATTTCTATTTTCAGATCAGGAAAATATTCTTCTAAATTTTCATTTTTATCTATTTCTCTTTTCTCAGCCTTGAGGGTGTTTCAATTGTGAGACGGCACTATTAGTAGATACTATTAAAAGCATATATAACTACATATTGATTAAAGAGTTTAGAAATACGTGACAGTGAAATTTGTCCAATCAAATACATATTTCAACACATTCATGAACATACAAAGAAGTATCTGAAAATAACTAGAACTTCAAAAGCAATCAGAGTTCACATTATTTTTCAAATGTACTTTAATCAAAATAACAAACATCCTACTGACTGACTCCTGTCTAGTTACCTGATAGAATATAAACAATTGATTTTTAAAATGTGCCTTTGCAATAATCATTACATGGTCCTAATAAAATATATTAACTTCATATATACACATGGGTATGTGTATAATTATACACACATGTATATAGCATTCTTAGTGAGGACACCACAACATGACACCTAAAATGTGTAATGTGTTGCCCATATTTTAGAGATATGACGAGAAAAATGTTGGCTCTCAGTGGAGTTTTCACAGTGCAAATAAATTGTTTCCACCTATTTGATTGGCCCAAAAAGTTTCCAGACCTACTTGCTATGCTTAGGGTTGCTTAAGGATGATAGAGTAGATCACCATGAAAGTGTCAGATTTTTCTAGATATGTTCTAATACTCTTCCAATAAGCTTGTTAACAATGAAGGGGGAAATCTTGAAAGTAAGCAAAGATCTTTTAATACATTTTAAAAAACAATTTGGATTTAAAAGAACTTAAAATGCTACAGTATTCTACTAATTAAATCACAGCTATCCAATGTACTTTAATTCTTAGTCAAACACTTCAAAGGTGAAGTTGTTAAATGGGGACCAAAAAAAGGCATAGACTGGTGACAGTCCAAGTTGAAAAAGGACTCAAAGACTCTTGCTTTCCTGGTGGTGAAAGGTCTCATGTGGAGGTGCTATGCCATACATAAATGCATGCAATTAAATTGCTTTTCTAAACCAAATGAGTAGGGTTTATAAAATTCTCCAAATATTCATATGAATGTTAAAATTATTTTATTTGTTGATATAACATTTAGCACTGCAAATTCTGCAATTTTTATAAAATATGACAAATTTTGATACAAAAACAAATTTTAATTGTAGATGATTATATGGCTAGCATGCCAAGTTCTACCTGTGCATCTGAAATAAAATAAATTGTGCAAGTTTTCAGCATGTTCCTCTCCTAGGGACAGATGAACTGATTAGAAATGACAATCCTGGGGCACTTTTATTTTCGCATTATCACCAAAGATACCAAAGTATTCATGCTCTATTAGCAGCAGAGGAATTTACCCTAGTACATTAAAGCCATATTTTAGTTGCTTTGTGACACACCTGTCAGTGTTTTCCTCACACCACCGGCAGAGCATATGGAATCTGCTCCCCATGTCTCTGAGGCTTTTGCAGTTGTGGCTATTGCACTATTTTCTCCCCACTTGAAAACTGAAGTAAACAAACGCTATTAATTTGTATGTATGCACGATAGCCCCCTGCTGGAACACAACAGCTTCTGCAAATGCGTAATAATACCTTTTTCAGCTTGCTGATAAAGCCGTTTTGAAATAATGCCTCTCGTATATATGTGAGTTATGTGTGTGTGCATTTGACAAAATACACCAAATCCATTCAAAACACATGAAAACTCCCAAAACGATTTTCTTTTTCAAAGGAAACTTAGTAATTAGAAACCGTAAACTTTGAGAGTGACTTGCATGTTTTTCAAGTAATTTATGTAACAATTTCTTATTCTTTATACAGACTTTGTTATACATGCATTTATCCATGCTCTGCATCATCTTATTTCCCCCTTTACTCTCTTCTTGAAAAACACTCTCAGTTTTGGAGGAAACTGGGTTTTTAAAAATTCCAAATATTTAAGACATCTATGCAATCAGAAATCTTTTAGGTAACAGCTATCTCCAAAAATGTTTAATTCTTAGTTCAATTTACCTTTTTAAAGGTGAATCTGATAAACAAATCAAGTTTTTAAAAGTGTACAAATGGTAACATTAACAAGAACATTATTATTTGTTCCTGTGGAAAGAAATATTTCAGAAACACTATGGCAAAATTATGCAAATCTGAACACATGACAAATCATTCTCATAGTTAATTTTTTCTCATTTAGTGTACTGCAATGTTGAGAAAAGCACAGCTCCTGTGATGAGATTCACTTGTTAAAATACTAGAATTGACTTGGTGTATTTGTTTAAAAGACCAAATAGAACACATGAGACTTAACATTTAGTGGACTGTTAGAATACATTCTATGAAGATTCTGTATCTGTGCACCCACAGTACAGTGAGGAATACATTGTTATACCCGAGGTCTTCTTTATTCATAAAATGATAAATGACTTATTGGATTCACTTAAAAATATTTTCACCTAAGTAATTATCTCAATCAACAAGGTGACATAAGGCCAGATTAAAAGGTATAACTACTTTGCTCTACCTTTGAGGAGTTAAGTACCTCTGTTCATTATAAGAGTTACTTGTAGCATTTATTTTTCCGAATTACTATCTAGTTGGTCACAACAATGAAACCAAGGACAAGTGATTAAAGTTACCATTTTTTAAAAGTTTGTTTGGTGTAAATTAAAACTTCTAAGGGATTTCCAGTTTTTATTTTTCTTGGCAGATTACTTTATAATGCTATCTTTGAATGTGAAAAGTGATCACTTTTGTTCCCATGATTTTTTTTCCCCTTCTGCTTT
Organism: Chaetophractus vellerosus; assembly: GCA_004027955.1. Classification (NCBI taxonomy): domain Eukaryota; kingdom Metazoa; phylum Chordata; class Mammalia; order Cingulata; family Chlamyphoridae; genus Chaetophractus; species Chaetophractus vellerosus. The sequence goes on along the minus strand of PVKH010020689.1, from coordinate 9,402 downwards.
CTTCCTTGTGAGTTAAAGTGCCTTGTAGAAATAAATGAGTATGGTTAGGGGCAATATAATATCCTGGAAATTCAACCTTTGTAGTAACAGCAGATCTGGGAAAAGTTCTGGTGTTTAAACCGAAAGCAAAGTTATATAGTGAAGATTTTAATTACCCAGTCCACAAATAGCAGAGATACATGAAAACTTATCTTTTTTATCCAGTATCCTGTGAATTTATTAAAACTTGAGAAAGTTTAACAGTTTGTACAATTCCTAAGAACTAAATACTCTACATAAATTAAAAAGACAAATATCAAAGTTCAAAGATAACTCTTTTAGTTTACCAATCACATTAACAGATGATCAAGAAAGAAAAGCTTTGAAAAAGAAAAAGGAAATATAAGCAAAAATAAACTATTAATTAACACTTAAAGTTTAAAAGTCATTGACAAAATAAACCACAACCTAAGCTGTTAATCCTCATAATTAGTATAAACCTATAGAAAAAGTCATCCAAATACAGCCAAAGGAATATGCATGTGTCTAAGTGACACAGTTTTATTCTATCTAATGTTTCTGAGAGATTTTTTTTAAGAATCATGTGATTCTCTATTTTTCCTCATGATTTCAACACTTGTTCAAATATCATTTAAACTAGTTTAATGAATTTTCATGCTTGGTAAAGTTTAAAGATTCTTTATGAATTAGAATTTTTCCACTGTACATAGGAATAGATATATTCTTGGAAATCAGGGGTTAAAAAGCACTGATTTTAGGTCAGTACAAAGTTTAAAAGAGAATTATAAATAGCTTCAGGATCCTGAAGAAATAGAAAGCTGAATTGCTATTGGATAGCTATTTATTTTCATTTATGATATTGTTACATTTTAAAAAAAATTATTATAGATACTTTATAAAAATTATTTTACATTTCCCCACTATATGAAGGAGGTAACTAGTCTATCATATTGACTCTAGTTGTTATTTGGGCAAATTCTGTTTTTCACAGACCTTTTTCTGTTTATATACTTTCTTTTACTATTTACCTTTTCAAAATAAATACAAATATAAAAATTTGCTTATTCTCTTTCAATAACTATTTTATAAGATTTCCTATTCATTAGTTAATTCCATTTAGAATTTAGATCTGTGTTGTCTCCCTTGAGCATATCAAACTGAAACAGGCTTTGGGCCTTGAATTTTCGTACAGTCTCTCCAAAATGCAACCAAAAAAGGCTTACTTAGAAATACTGGATATCTACCTCATTGATCCGTTACCAGTATGAATTTGCAAAAGCTATCATTCCTGAAATGAATATTTAGAAAAAAATTTAATGTTTTAACCTACAATGTATGTAGTCAAATACTCAGGTCTGTAAGATGCCATGTTATTTTAAAAGACTGGTTTTCAAAAATCTGCTTGTTACATAATAACACATAAACATTTCCTCAAAATTCTGCCATAGCTAACTAGCTCAAATCACTAGCTTACCTAGGAGTTGTGAAGAGATAGAGCTATAATCTTCTCTTACCTTAATTTATCTCCTACTAAGAGAAACAGATTCTTCCATATGTAAAAACCTAGACAATACACACGTGTTTTGGTGTTGGAAAGCCACATATACCCAGAATGGCCCTTATTGGATTTAACTGCTCTGAGACTTTAGGGCAGGAAAAAAAGAATATAAAAATCAAGAGAAGATAAAATTTACAGAGAATTCTTATCACCACCACTGCCACGAGACAGCCAGTGTCATGAGCATGAACTGTCCCCTAAGGGTGCAACACAGACTGATGAAAGCAATCCAAAAAAAGAAGTTAACATGTACAAACAATTTCTCTCAAATATAACTTGTTTTTCTTATTAACAAAACAATTTCAATAATTTCTCTCATACTTTATCCAATCATTTGGATTGCTAAAAAATAAACCAAAATAACAAAAAACAGTATTTATTTATGGAAAACAGAACCCTTCAAATATGGTAAAGGCAAAAGACTGCCTATTTTAAACAAAACCCAAAATCAGTTGAAAATGTGAAGTCTACTTTTAAATAATTAGGAAAATATTAGGTTCATACAAATTCCATTTCCTTATCTAATACATATTGGTGCTCCATACTACTACTAATACTGTATTTGTTATAACGACGTAATTATATGTCTACTGCAACTACTTTCCAAATTTGTTTACAAACACAGAAATAACATTAAGGAAAAGAAAAAATCAGAGGTAGAGAACATAAAGTATCTCCTAGGACCAAGATTAGATGACTTTTTCTAGAATTTTAGAGGAAAAGGGGATCACAATTGTCCTTCTAACCAAACCAATACCCATATCTTATACATAAGGACAATTAAGCACATTAAGTGGTCAAGTGACAAGGTGAAGGGCACAAAGAGTAGGCACTCATGGGAACCTCATTATAGATCAATCTCCAGAATCTTCACTGGCCTAGTTTGTCAGTGTTTGTTACATAGAAACAAGTTAATAATTGACACCTGCTCCAAGATGACTTTCCATTTAGGTATCTTCAAATCTGTTATTTTTATAACAGAGCAAACAAGATTTATAATTAGAAAAAAACAGTCAATATAAATTGTGCTCTGTAATATCTAATGATGTTATATTTATTTTCTACAGGGTTGTTCATAAAAATAAAAAAAAATTGGGGGATATATTCTATATCAAGTGTATAGTGCATATTTTACAGTAAGGACACTAAATTGGACTTAAATGGAATATTCAAACATACTGAAAACAATACAAAGCACTGAGCACAAACATTATTACCATTCAGAGACCAAATACTTAAATAATACATTATTCAACAGGGTGATAAAATCAACAGGCCATTCACAGAAACATCAACCATTTCCACAGAAGAAAATTTTCTTCAAATTCAATATATGGAGAAAAACACAAACTGAAAATATAACTTAAAGTCTGAGGCGCCTCTACACAACCCTCCCTCTGTAAAGTAAGGGCTACCAGACACAGATATTTTCCAAACTCACACACTGAACTGCAAATATTACAAACAAATTCATGATCATTTCCAAAGTTCATATCATAATATCAGAGAATAGCTAAGAGTCACCATAAGGGTTAAGACAATCATTTTCTACTGCATACTAGTGCTATTCTAAGCCGATAGTGTGTTTAAATCCACACCAATGAAATCAATACAGCACTGTTCTATTCAAGGTGAGACCAAATAAACCTGTCTGAAGCTTTGAGAAATAGGCTTTGCAGGATACTTTGAGTGCTAAATGCCTTTCAGTCCAGAGATCTGTCATTAAATAATCATTAGCCATCATTCACTCTTCCTAAAAAGCTTAACATCTAAACTTGTTCAGCATCCGCGAAGCATTAGTATAGACTACCAAATAAGTACTCATTAGCACTTAGGGATGTTTCAACCACTCCGTTTAATCATGCATCATTTTATCAAAAAATATCCCAAAATATTAATACATATTTATCACTTGATTAGATGGCAATGTATACAAATGAGTAATAAAAAGGGCATCAACATAATGATCAGCCTGCTTTGGCTAGCACAGCATAAGTCTGATCCACCAAAAAAAAATCTGATGACTTTTACACCATTCCGCACCATACATTACTCAACATGACATATAAGCCAAATAAAACTAAGTTCATCGTGATAGAGAATTCACTGAGGTAATCTTGGCTTTTCCTATCTCAATTTCATTATATGATCATCTCAACTGCTAAATATCTACAATAATAGACCCTGCATTATTTTAGACATCATGAAACATATAGAATATTAAGGTATAATTACCTTTTTTCCCCTACTACCTGAAAGGTTAAATAAACAATATTAAAAATTATCTAAATTAAGTAAATTTTTTGGAGCATATGCATAAATTTGATTGCCAAGGCAATTTTCTCTGCACTTAGGAGTGAATTCTTGTGGGCTATTAGATTAATCCTTAATGACATTAATGAAATTGTCATTTCTCAAAGATATTAATTTCTTCTTCATTTTTTAAAAGCTCAAATAAAAATATATGACTAGCTACTTATGATCTCATCTATCGTTTTACAACTTAACACTTTCAATTTATTTAAAACAGATTTCAACTTAAGTGAGAGTCATATTATCTGAATACTTTATTTAACTGGATGACACTTGATATTTTCCCAGAAGTATTTAGATAACGAAACACAAAATAAAAGTGTTCTTTTTGCTATTAGGTTCTTCAAAATTCCAAATATACCTTGCATAAATATAAATTGTAATATTTAGAAACTTTCTAGTATTCTAATTATCAGTCCATTCAATCTATGGTTCTTTCATTCTTCTATCAATACCACAGCATAGACTTTCATTGTTAAGATGTGTAGTGAAATATTACTTGGGTAGCTTGGTAAATGTAATAACACAGTATTATATATAAATTCGCAAAAACATTTTAAGGTTCGGAAACTTAAAAAGGCAATATAAAACCAAAGCTCAACACAAATGATTTTAATGGTCAAATTTTCCCTTTTACACAGCATCAAGATTTTGAGAACTTTTAAAATGTACTATAAAATATAAAATGGTCACTCAATTTTTACTTGTTAAGGTACATTCCTAGCTACATTTTGATCTACTAGTTAACGAAAAGCAAAGTAACACTCTAGTCATTATGAAAAGGAGAAACTTCATTGGAAAAGTGTAAGAAAAACAGTAAAACTAAAACTCATCTATTTATGTAAAAGAATAATATGCAGAAAAAAAGGATTATATAAATTAGCATAACTAGTGTGACCAAAAGTTAGTCATTGTTTCCTAGAAGAGACTTGAATCTCAAAAGTTTTGAAAATATGCTTTCATAATAAATTTTAAAAGTTTGCAACAATGATAATTTGCCAGGAAATATAAGAATTTTAAAAAAAATTTGTAATTTACAAAATTAGCTCCACCGAACATGATTCTGGCCTAGCCCTCATAGAGGTAAACTTTTTAGAACCTCATGTAAATTCTCATTTTTCAATGTAGAGAACAGTAGTCTGACAAAGTGCTCTCATCCCTTTCAAAAACTGTACCAAGAGTATCTTACTGCTAGCCTCTTACCAACTATCGATTCAATATAAAAATATTTATGGCATCTTTCCTAAATTTTAAGTAGTAGATTTTGCTTCTTTATCATTATAATTGTTTAATTAATTGAAAACAAAATGGATTATCTCTACAGTAAAATTACCCTCTTATTTTAAAAGAAAAATAAGAAATGGGACTTTATTTGCCTTCTCTAACAATACGAATGTTTTATATATACTAAACTATGTTATGAAAAAGAAACAAAATGTTTTCATATAATGCATGCCTTTAAAGATATGTTAGATTAACTGTTAATACAAAAACATGATCAATAAAAGCAATTCATTCTTGACTCTCAAATCTCACTGGATATAGGTAAAAATTCAATAAAACTGGTACTCTTCTGGATTTTACATTTTGAAGCATGATTACTATTTTATTGAAAAGTATATAGGAATAACACACTGTTTTAAATTATATTCATTTTGAAACTGAGTTGCAACTTATCCTGAATTTTTATGAACAGACTAAGTTCTAACTGGAAATCACATGGAAGGCAGGTAAAATTAGCCATGGTTTATGAGAATATCAATAAGAGATAGAGCAATAGGAAAACCTATGTCATATGTCCAAATTAAAAAAAGAAAAACTAAAATAAAATTACATTTTGCATACAAATGTTTAATATGCAGAAAATATTTTCAATGCTGTTACACAATCTGAAATACAGAAAAAATGAAAAAAATTGCATTTTCATTAATATTTATCATTATTTCACTATCATCAAAACTGGGTTTTATTTCATATTTTCCATTTGCATGACCTAAAAACTAAAACGACACTAAAACATACAAAAAATACCACATAAGGGCACTCAATAGGCAAGTTAAGTTTTGCCACATTTCAAATATTTGTTCAATATAAACAACATTAGAAAGTGAGAATATTTTTCAAAGAATATAGGGAGCCAATTATGCTGAATTTCAGGGCTGACTGTATAAAATTAATATTAGAAATAATAGAATGGAGAGTTTATCATGAACACATTTAAAACACTACATAGATTTAATACAAAAAAGACATTACAACTTAAAGATTACTTACTAAATATTTTTACAATGCATTAAATGATAAATTTACATTAGGTATTTAAGTCAATATCAGATAAATATCTTCACATAAAATAATAAAGTATACAGAATTCCAAGATATGCAAACATAATAGCTGACAACAGTAAAATGCTTCTGAAAACTGCTTCACTTCTGAATTATATTTTCTTTGTAATGAGTATTTATATTCAAATTTTCTTAGGCTTATTTGGGAAAAAGTCATAACTTAAAATTTTATAGAACATTCTTATATATATTAATTATCCAATTCATTTACTACTTAAAAATGAATTTAAAAAAAGAAATACACATGGCACGATATTCACTTAAATAATTTGTACAAAAGTACTGAAAGAGCCAGATAGTGTGTTAGCTTTTAGTAAGGATTTCATTACACTACAGGCTATTAAGCATGCATTCCTTATCCTAATTAAATGTCCAAAATGGCTAGATTTAATTTTCATAAGAGAGACAAATCAATATTATGATCCTTGTTTCCTTACAATATTTTTCAAAACCCCTAAACCTAAAAACCATGCTCATACCTAAAGTGACAGATACAGAAAATCAGCAGGTTCTTGAAATATGCTACCGACAGTCCTGTTCAGAAATGAAAGGCCAATACTATATTAAAGAAAAAAAAAAAAAAGAAACCGCAAATAAGTAACAGAATTCTAGCAGGCCCCACCGTATTGTGGAAGCTCAATACTCGACTGCTCTGCTGTTGGAGGAACTCCAGAGAGTTAACCTGGTGTGATAAAAGACTTGACAAAGCAATTCTGACTGTGCAGCAATGCTAAGTTGTGGGCTAATACAAGAACAGGAGGCCCAATCCTTGTCTTTCACTATGCACAATTTACACATGGCTTTATCAATAGCCTTAGTGCTGAATACAGAACACACTCTATTTGGCTTTCAGTCAATTAAGCTTTAAGCTGTCAGCAAACAAGACTTTTAAGTTAATTTTGAATCACCACGAATCAAGTTGAAGGTTGTGAAAGGGCGGCTCACATGCTGGCATGAAAAAGGGCAGTTTAATTGCCTCTGAATAGCTATTATATGCTGCAATTGGCCTATTGAATCTTAGATGATCTATTTATTTATCAAAGTGCAACCATCTAAGATTAGTAAAAGAGTGAATAATATGAATTGTACTTTCACTATTTTGTGTAAGAAACTGATGCTGTACTTTAGAGGTATATTCACATTGTAAATCATGTTTTGTTTTTTAATGAAAAAATTGTGAAGTACAAAATTAGCAAAATAAAGTAGTCCACATAGAATTGAACAGAGGAATTCAATTTCTATGAAATACATACTTTTTTACCAGAAAATATTTTCCTGTATTATTTAATACAAAATTGATGATTTAGAATGATATACTCCTTTATAAATGTTCACATTATAAAATTCTCATCAAATAAAGAATTATGAAATTAAATCAGATATTATAACACATCTTATTTTAGAATTCCTTAGATTAACTAGTATATCATTAATTGTGGAAAGGAGAAGGACATCAAATGTTTCATTTCAATAAAGATTCTTTAAATTAAGATAATTTCTCAAAAAATGGCATTAACAATTTAAAAGACTATTATATTCCCATCTGCGGAATATCTAATTTTAAAAAGATTTTAGTTGACCACAATTCTAATGAGTTTTTTCCTGAAATTATTTTTTTTCGATTGCATGTATTCTAGTTTATTATTATAGGGTTACTCATGAGTGCTGGACGTGTATATTGATTTTTTTATTAGAAGAGAGCACTGAAGCATTAGGTGGAGGGGAGAAATGCTCAGATTTTGAAAACAGATGTAAATGTAGATCAAATTTAGGGAGGATAAAACTGAACTATATTACTTTGATTGGAAGGAGCTGTGGTTCTTTTTACATTTTTACACATTTTTATATGTTATTCTTTAAATAGGAAATATACTCAATCATGCACTCATGGTTGATTTACATAGGGAAATCATATGGAGAGTGATGGTTGTAAAGCATTTTATTCAAAATGCTAAATAAATGCTGAGTATTACTAATGAAACTAAAATTTTGATAGAATACTGGTTAAACTGTGTGTTTCCACAAGAAGAGTCTCTTCTTGGAAGCTTGGAACTAGTACTCTGCATTTTCAGTTAGCAAGTGTGATGAGCTTAGGACTTGGTACTGACCATCGTTCCAGGAGCCACCACACAATGACAGTGTGGAAATCCTTTCTCCTTTCCCTTCTCCTATCTACCATTACAAAATACTCTTCTAGTACTTATATTCACAAAATATTTTATAACCACTTACTATTTACTCCTCACAAAAACTGATGATCTTAATACCATAAATATAATGACGTCAAAGTAGAGAATGCCTATATGACTTTGCAAGGAAATGCTGGAAGGAAGTCGAATAAGCATAGGAGGCCAGACTTCTCAGGATAAAACCAAGTAGAAAACACGTGAAGGAAGAATATTCTTTTTCACCATCATCCTTATTAAGCATTAACAAAAGACCTCTTTGTGTTTGATAGTCACCAACATTCATCACACATCTCTTACTATATTTGTATATTTTACATATTTATATGGGACACAGAATGTTCCAGATTTTCACATTACTCATTCAAACATCTGCTCATTCATACTAGGAGGGGGGAGTAAACAGGCAACAAGACAGAATAGGTCTCCAACTTGCTGGAGTTTACATTCAGGAAAGGAAGGCAAACACAAATAAATAAAAAATAAAGTGTGAGAGTACTAAGAAAACAAAAGAGAATGAGATAGGAAATAAGGCAGAAAACAATCAACTTTAGATAGAGTGATCAGAGATAAGGAAGCTGAGGCACAGTGGTTGGATAGTTTACCCAAATCTCATAGCTAATAAGTGATGGAGCCAGGATATGAACCCTGGCAGAGTAGTTCTAAAGCCAATGTTTTTAACTACTACCTTAAGGAAACAAAAAACAAAAACCAGTTATAATAAACGCTTTCCTTGAAGATCTCAGAGCTTAACAGGAAAGCAGAGATAAATTCAAAATAACTGAAACCCAAGGAAAAAGCAATTCTTGCCATTAAGTAAGGGAAACAACAATAAGAAAGTCGTGGATGCTCAGAGGCAGGTGACCTCAGCTGGGAAAGGGAGGGTCTCATAAAGGACATGCCATACATGACTGGTCCTGAGTCCACTGGGATTTGGACAAGAAACAACTGGTGTGCATCTAAGGGGTAAGAAGCCACAGCAGAAGTAGAAGACTACCT
>PVKH010020688.1:0-14511 GCA_004027955.1 Chaetophractus vellerosus | reverse complement strand
TTTTTTTTTTTTTTTGTATGATACTAACATTTGTAGTATTAAAATACATTTGTTCAGTTTCAAAGAAAAAGTCTTATATATGCAATTTTACCCATATTCATGTTTCACATGTGGTTTTACTATGCTCTACAGTCCCATGATACATTTTTTAGCATTCCTTTTAGTAATATACATGGCCTTAGACTTTCCCTTTAAACCACTTTGATACCCACATAATAGTACTACTAGTTGTAAACATTATGTTGGATTTTCACTTTTTCTATTCATTTCCAAAGATTAACAAACATCCTTTTTACCAATTCTTTACAAGTTAACCCTCAGCTTTCTATTCTCTAACCTCATTCTGTTTTCTGGTGATCCATATTCAAGTTAATAACTCCATGAAATCACACAATATATTTAGTTCATAATAGCACAATCATACAATATTTGTCCTTTTGTGTCTGGCTTGCTTCGCTCAACATAATGTCTTCCAGGTTCATCTGTGTTGTCAAAAACCTTACAACTTCATTTTTTCTTACAGCTGCATACTATTCCATCATGTGAATACACCACAGTTTATCCATTCATCGGTTGATGGATACCTGGTTGTTTCCAACTTTTGGCAATCGTGAATAACACCTGTGTGCAGCTGTTTGTTGGTATCACTGTTCTCAGTTCTTGTGGATATATACTCAGTAGTGGTAATGCCAGGTCACGTGGCAAATCTGTATTCAACTCCTTTAGAAACTGTCAAACAGTCCCCCACAGTCACTGTACCATTCTAAATTCCCACCAACAGTGAATAAGTGTTCCTGTCTCTCCATATCCTCTCCAATATTGTAGTCCTCTGTGTTTTTAATAGTGGCCCATTCTCATAGGTATGAAATGGTGACTTATTGTGGCTTTTTTGAACAAATTACTTTTATTGGTACATATTAGTAATACATAAATCCATCGAAAGTATACAATAAGTGGAATTTGGTGTAGTCACATATTTGTGCATTCTTCACTTCAGTCATTCTTAGAGCACTTTCATTATTTCAATAATAATAATTAACAAAAAACGACTCAAACTCATCAACTCTCAATCTTTCTATGCTTCTGCTGTGCATAGCTGCTATTCTTTTTCCTTCTCTCTAGTATATTTGTATTTATATTTTGTAAAATCAATCTTATATATGCAGTATCATCCATATTTGTGTTTTACATGAGGTTGTTTTGTCGTATACAGTACCATGTTACAGCTTTTAGCTTTCCTTCTAGTAATATACATGAACTTAGACTTTCCCGTTCAACCACTATCATACCCATACGATGGCACTGCTAGTTACAAACACCATGATATGCTTTTACCATTTCTATTCATTTCCAAAGCTTTACAAATGATATTTTTACCAGTTATGTACAGATTAAACCTCCACTTTCCATTCTCTAACCTCATTCTATTTTCTGTTGACCAATATTCTAATTACTAACTCCATGATTTTCCACAATATATTCAGTTCATAATAGTGCAATCATACAGTATTAGTCATTTTGTGTCTGGCTTGCAAAATGTCCTCCTGGTTCATCCGTGTTGTCATATACTTCACAACTTCATTTCTTTTTACAGCTGCATAATATTCCATTGTGTGTATATACCACAATTTGTTTATCCACTCATCAGTTGATGAACACCTGGGTCGTTTCCAACTTTTGGCAATCATGAATAATGCTGCTATGAAAATCGGTATGTGTATGTCTGTTCGTGTCTCCACTCTCAGTTCTTCTGGATATATATCTAGTAATAGTATTGCCAGGTCACATGGCAAGTCTATATTCAACTTCCTTAAGAACTGCCAAACAGTCCTCCACAGTGGCTATACCATTCTTCATTCCCACCAAGAGTGAATAAGCATTCCTATTCCTCCACATCCTCCAACATTTACAGTTTATTCGACTTTTATTTATTATTTATTTATTTATTTATTTATTTATTTGACTTTTAAATGCGGCCATTCTAATAGTTGTGAAATGATATCTCATTGTAGTTTTGATTTGTATTTCCCTAATTGCTAGTGATGTTGAACATTTTTTCATGTGTTTCTTATCTTTTCAAGTCTTTTGTCCCTTTTTAAATTGGGTTGTTTGTCTTTTTATTGTTGAGTTGTATGATATCTTTGTATATCGTGAATATTAAACCCTTATCAGATATGTGATTGGCAAATATTTTTTTCCCGTTGAATTGACTACCTTTTCACCCTTTTGACAAAGTCCTTTGAGGTGCAAAAGTGTTGAATTTGAGGAGGTCCCATTTATCTATTTTTGTTTTGTTGCTTGTGCTTTGGGTACAAGTTCTAAGAAATCACTACCTACCATAAATCTTTAAGATATTTCACCACATTTTCTTCTAGTACTATTATGGTCCTGATTTTTATATTTAGGTCTTCGATCCTTTTTTTAATTTAAACATTTATTGAAGTATATCACTCATACATACATAAACAATAAGTGTATCATAAAACTTGTGAACTTATAAAACAAACATGTATAACATCGTACAGGGCTCTCATACCTCACCCCGTGACCCATACCTTGCATTGTTGTGAAACATTTTTAACAGATGATGAAAGAGCATCCTCAAATTATTGCTCCTAACAAAAGTATCTTACAATTGGTATATTTCCCCCCAACCCACCCCATTATTTTTTAAATCATTCATACGTGAACATACATAAATAAGTGTGTACTAAGAGTTGTGAACTTACAAACAAACATGCATAATATCATACAGGGATCCCATACATCAACTTACCACCAACAACTTGCATTATTGTGAGACATTTGTTACAAATTATGATAGGACACTCTCAAAATCTTACTACTATCTGTAATTCATCTATTATATTTGGTGTGTTTTTCCCCAACCAGCCTCTTATTATTTTTTAGAATATGTTTTTATTACAGAAGTTGTGAACTTACAAAACAAAAATGCACATATGTAGAATTCCCATATAAGACCCTTTCATCAACACTGAGGTGGAACATTTGTTACAGATAATGAGATAATATCAGACTATTACCATCAACCGTGGTCCATAGTGTACATTTGGCACACTTTTTCCATACTTCCCCATTATCAACACAGTACATCTTTGGCATAGATGCATGAATATTTCAGTATTGCTATGAAGCACAGTCCATAGGTCACTCCAGTTGTATTTTTCCCATGCTTCTCCACATTCCCACCACTGTGCAATAGTGATGAACATCTGCTATAGATCACAGAAGGACACTCTTGCATCTGTACCATCAACCACAATTCTTATCCACCTCTGGGTTCACTTTGTTATTCAGTCCCTAGATTATTATCTAGTTTTCTTTTTATTTTTTTCTTGTAGTATCTTTTTAAAAAATTATCCCCCACCCCCACTGTTTGCTGTCTGTGTCCATTCACTGCGTGATCGTTTGTGTTTATTTCTTTTTGTCTTCTCTTCTCATTTTTCTCCTCTAGGCTTCACCAGGATTCGATCCTGGGGACCTCCGATGTGGGAGAGAGGCACCTTGTTGTTTATGCTACCTCGGTTCCTGGTTTCTGTCACATCTCACCTTGACTCTCCCCTGTGTATCTCTTTTGTTGCATCATCATATTGCTGCATCACTCGCTGTGCAGGCCTGGCTCCCCGCGTGGGCCTCGCATGTCTTTACCAGGAGGCCCCGGGGATCAAACCTGGGTCCTCCCATATGGTAGATGGAAGCCCAATCACTTGAGCCACATCTGCTTCCCTCTAGTTTCCTTTCAATTGACATTTACATCCCTAGATGACCCTTTCCAGCCACACTCTCATTTATAAACCAGCTATTACTCACTATACTATGTTACTATAAACTCTATACATTTCCACACTTTTACAGTAAAGTTAATTAAAACTTCTACATTAAGCATCAGTAGTCCCCCTCAGCCCTTCTCTTATCTCCTTGAAGAATCCACCACCTACCACCAGGCCTTGAAGATGCTTTCTTACATTTTCTTCTGGAAGCTTTATGGCTCTTGCTTTTATATTTAGGTTTTTGATCCATTTTGAATTAATTTTTGAATAAGGTATGAGATAGGAGTCCTCTTTCTTGTTTTGGCTATGGATAGCCATTTCTCCCAACACATTTGTTAAATGGACGGTTCTGCCCAAGCTGGGTGGGTTTGACAGGCTTGTCAAAAATCACATGAACATAGATGTGAGGGTCTGTATCTAAACCATCAGTTTGGTTCCATTAGTCTGTGTGTGTATCTTTATATCAGTACCATGCTGTTTTTATCACTGTAGTTAGGTAATATTTAAAGTAGGAAAGTGAGAGCCCTCCAACTTTGCTTTTCCTACTTAAAGATGTTTCTGGCTATTTGGGATCCCTTACTCTTCCAAATAAGTTTGCTAATTGTGGTTGTTTAGAAAATGTTGGTGGAATTTTTAATGGGATTGCATTGAATCTGTATATCAGTTTGGGTAGAATTGACATCTTAATGATATTTAGTCTTTCAATCCATAAGCATGGAATTTTCTTCCAGTTATTTAGGTCTTTTAAAATTTCTTTTAGCAATGCATTGTAGTTTTCTGAATACAAGTGCTTTACATCCTTGGTTAAGTTTATTCCTAAATATTTGATTCTTTTAGTCGCTATTGTTAATGGAATTTTTTTCCCGACTTCTTCCTCAGATTGTGCATTACTAGAGTCTTTTAAAGTCTATTTCATCTGATATAAGTATAGCTAGTCTGGCTTTTTTCTTTTGGCTAGTGCATGCATGGAATATCTTTTCCCAGCCTTTCAGTTCAATCTGTTGGTAGCCTTGGGTCTAAGGTGAGTCTCTTGCATGCAGCATATAGATGACTCATTTTTTCTTATCCATTCTGCCAGTCTGTGTTTTTTGGGAATTTAACCTATTTATATTCAATGTTATTACTGTAAAGGCAGTTCTTAGTTCACCCATTTTGACCTTTGGGTTTTATCTGTCATATTTTATTTTCACCATACTTTTTTTAAAAGATTCATTTTTTTTATCCCCATTGTTTTGTGCTCACTGTCTGCTCTCTGTGTCCATTCACTGTGTGTTCTCTGTGTCTGCTCATCTTCTCTTTAGGAGGCACTGGAAACTGAACCTGGGACCTCCCATGTGAGAGAGAGGCACTCAGTGGCTTGAGCCACCTCCACTCCCTGCTTTGTTTTGTCTCTTATTGTATTTCCTTTTTGTGTCTCCGTGTTGCATCATCTTTGTTGTGTCACCTTGTTGTATCAGCTCATTGCACCAGCCCATCGTGCCAGCTGGCTGTCTTGCTCATCTCCATGAGGCACCAGGAACCAAACCAGGATCCTCCCATGTGGTAGGCAGGAGTTCAATTGCTTGAGCCACATCTGCTTCCCTCACCGTACTTTTGAGACTTTCAGTTACTTTTACTGATATAATCTTCATTTCTAGACTCTTTCAAGGCTCTCTCTCCTGTCTTTTCTTTTCAGATTGTAGCACACCCTTTAGTATGCTCTGCAAGGCCAGTCTCTTTGTTATAACCTCTCTCAGTTTCTGTTTATCTGTGAATATTCTAAACTCACCTTTATTTTTGAAAGGCAGTATTGCTGGATATAAGATTCTTGGCTAGCAGTTTTTCTCTTGCAGTATCTTAAATATATCCTACCACTGCCTTCTTGCCTCTGTGGTTTCTGATGAGAAATCAGTACTTAATTTTATTGAGTATCCCTTATTTTTATGCATTGCTTTTCTCTTGCTTCTCTCAGAATTCTCTCTTTGTCTTTGGCATTTGACATTCTGATTATTATGTGTCTTGGAGTTGGTCTCTTACGATTTATTTGGATGGGAGTACATTGTGCTTCTTTGACATGGATATCTATGTCCTTCAGTAGGGTTGGGAAGTTTTCTAGCATTGTTTCTTCAAATATTCCTTTTCCCCCTTTTCCCTTCTCTTCTCCTTCTGGGACACCCATGACATGTGTGGTTTGCACGTCTCTTGCTGTTGTGTAGTTCCGTGAGACCTTGTTCAGTTTTTTCCATTCTTTTCTTCATCTGTCCTTTTGTATGTTCACTTTCAGAGGCCATGTATTCAAGCTCACCAATCCTTTTTTCTGTCTCCTCAAATCTGCTGTTACATGACTCTAGTGTATTTTTAATTTCATTTATTGTGTTTTTCTTTCCCTTAAGATCTGCTGCTTTTTTGTGTATGCTTTCAAATTCTTCTTTGTGCTCATCCTGTGTCTTCTTAATGTCCTTAATCTCTTTAGCCATCTCATTGAATTTATTAAGGAGATTTGTTTGAACATCTATGATTAGTTGTCTTAATTCCTTTATGTCACCTGGAGGCTTATCTTGTTCCTTTAAGTGGACCATATCTTCCTGTTTCTTGGTATTGATTGTAGTTTTTTGCTGGTTTCTTGGCATCTGGCTTACTAAATGTATTTATTCTGGGGGCAGTTTCTCTTTTTAGTTTAGGCTTTCTGCCCTTTCTCCCTTGCTTGTTGTGTAGTAGGAGTTGAGGATGTAGTTGGTGTCATAAGCTATGGATGCTCAAGATGCCTTTGTTGCCCCAGGAACCAGTGAAGCTTCTCCAACCTTTCTTCTTTGCCAGGGGGTAGGGACAGAGCCATAGCTGTGTGTAATAATACAAGCTGTGCAGGCCAAGACCATCTGTAGTTGCCCAGAGAGACTGATGAAGCTTCAAGCCCCTTTATCCCCTGCCTGAGGCAGGAATAGAGCTTCAGGTTTGGGTGGCAAACTATGCCTTTTGGGTCCAAAATGACCACAGTTGCCCAGGTAGACTTCTGACTATCCAGTCTGTGCCAGCCAAATGTACCTGCAGTTACCTGGAGAGGGTGGTGTAGGTCCTGCCAGCTTCCTCCCTGCCAGACATGGGGCTGAAGCCTAGGCTAGGGCTCCAGTCCTATCTGGGTGGAAAGAAGCCAGTCCCTACCTTCACTGTGATTTTCAGTCAGACTGGCTTCCCCTCACCCGAGGGGTGGAGTCAAAATGGCAGCTACTGGCCTCTTTCTGACTTGGACAGGTTCAAACTTTAGTTATTCTTAGGGTAATACTTTAGCCAGCTGATTTTAGTAATCAGTAGCTGAAGTCGGTGGTCAACCATCTCTTCCTCCCCTGTTTCTGAAAAATGGAGCTTTCAACTCCAGTCACTGAAACGCTCCTGAAGCGGCTTGGGCTGCAAAGTAGGATGAGCACTGGCCTCTACTGCATGGCCTGTAGTTTCCCAGAGAGGCCAGCACAGGTTCTACCAGCTTCTTCCCTGCCGGAGTTGGGGCTGGGGCTTATACTATAGCTGCAATCCAATCTGGATGGAAAGAAGCCCCTATGTACCAGCACTGTGATTTACATTCAGCCTAGCTTCCCCTCATGCTGGGGGCAGAGTCAAAATGGTGGCTACTGGCCTCTTTCTACCTTGGACTGGTTCAAACTTTACCTGTTCTTAGGAGTATACTTTAGCCAGCTGAACTTACCAATAAGTAGCTGAAGTTGGTGCCCAACCATCTCTTCCTTCCCCATTTATGGGAAATAGAGCTTCCAGTTCCAGCCAGAGAATAGCTCCCAGGGCAGCTTGTGCTGCTAGCAGAATATAGGCACCGGCTTCTGTGACATGGAGTGCTCTACTCATGAATCTTCTCTGCAGATGCACAGTGTCATCCTTCCATTCTTTCAAGGATGTTACAGGATGTGCTTCTAATCTCCTGGAGACCCCAGACAGGTACTTTAGGTAACTTTGAATTATTAACTGCTCTGTATCATGAGCTGACACTAGGAGCTCCTTACTCTGCTGCCATCTTGCTGGTTGTTCCTCTCTTTGATCCGTTTTGAGTTGATTCTTGTATAGGGAGTGAGATAGGGATCCTCTTTCATTCTTTTGGTTATAGATATCCAGTTCTTCCAGCATCATTTGTTGAAGAGACTGTTTTGTCCCATTAGCATGGTTTTGGTAGGTTTGTCAAAAACCAGTTGGCCATAGAGGTGAGGATTTATTTCTAAACTCTCTGTTCTGTTCCACTGATCAATGTGTCTATCTTTATGCCAATACCATGCTGTTTTGAGCAGTGTAGCTTTGTAATATATTTCAAGGACAGGCAGTGAAATTCTTCCCACATTGCTCTTCTTTTTTTAGAATTCTTTTGGCTATTCGGGCATAGTTTCCCTTCCAAATGAATTTGGAAATTGCCTTTTCTATTTCTGTAAAGTAGGCTGTTGTAGTTTTGATTGGTATTGCATTGAATCTTGTAAATCAGTTTGGATAGGATTGACATCTTCACAATATTTAGTCTTCCAATCCACAAACACGAATGTTTTTCCATTTGTTTAGGTCTTCATTGATTTCTTTTAGCATTTCTTTTAGTACTGCTTTGGTTAAATTGATTCCTAGGTGTTTGAGACTTTTTGTTGCTATTGTACATGGACTCTTTCTCCTGATTTCCTCCTCAGATTGTTCAGTACTAGTGTACAGAAACATTACTGATTTTTGCATGTTGGTCTTGTATCTTGCCACTTTGCTGAACTCATTTATTTTTTCAAGTAGCTTTGTCGTGGATACTTCAGGATTTTCTGAGTAGAGAATCATGTCATCTGCAAACCATGAGAGTTTTACTTCCTCTTTTCCTATATGGATGCCTTTTATATTTTTTTCTTGTTTAATTGCTCTAACTAGAACTTCTAGCACAATGTTAAATAACAGTGTGACAGTGAGCATCCTTGTCTTGTTCCTGATCTTACAGGGAAAGCTTTTGACCTTTCCCCATTGAGTACGATTTTGGCTGTGGGCTTTCTGATGAGAAACCTGCATTAAGTCTTACTGGGTGTCCCTTGTATGTGAGGTTTGCTTCTTCCTTGCTGCTCTCAGAATTTTCTCTTTATCTATGATGTTTGACATTCTGAATAGTAAGTGTCTTGGAGTAGGTCTAACCGCATTTCTTCTCATTGGGGTATGCTGCACTGCCTGGACATGTAAGTTCATTTCTTTCATAAGAATTGGGAAATTTTCAGGTATTATTTCCTCAAATATGGTTTCTTCCCCCTTTTCCTTCTTTTCTCCTTCTGGAACTCCCATGACAGGTGTTTTGTTTTGTTTTGTGTTATCAATTAACTCCGGGAGCCCTTGCTCATCCCCGCCCCCCCATTCTTTTCCATCTCTCTTCTTTTCTTTCTTCAATTTCAACTATTCTGTATTCACTTTTTCTTTCTTTTATCATTTTGAGTCTGCTCTTGTATGCTTCTGATGTGTGGTTTTTATTTTTATTTTATTATTATTATTTTTTTAGGAGGTACTGGGGATTGAACCCGGGACTTCATACATGGAAGCAGGTGCTCAACCACTTGAGCTACATCTACTCCCCTCTAATTTGTTTTTGATCTAACCAATTGTGTCTTTCATTACCATGAACTCTCTTACTTTTCTATTCAGATTTTCAAATTCTTCTTTGTGCTCATTCATTGTCTTCTGGATGTTCTTTATCTCTTTAGCCATATTGTTCTTCCACCCATTAATTTGATTTTGGAAATTTGTCCATCTCATTTGATTAGTTGTCTCAAATCCTGTGTCTCTTCTGGGGCTTTGATATATTCCTTTTCTTGGGTCATTTCTTCCATTTTCTTAGTTTGGCTTATAATTTTTTGCTGAAGTCTAGGCATCTGATTAGGATGGTGAGTTTACTCAGATGCTCTATTTCTCTCTATCATATGGATTTAGTGGCAGTAAGCTGTATGTTACTCCTGTTCTTTGACTCTTGGTTCAACTTGTTCTGGGTCTTTAGGATTGCCACTGTTTGTTACTCAAATCTGGGTCCTGGACCCAATAATGTGTTGTTGACCTGCTTCCTAGGGCCTTGGGGAGGGAGGCTGTAGTGGCCAGAAAAAAGGCTCTCTTGCTTATTTAGTTTTAATTTCCTCACATGCACTTCCTTGGTCCACCAGCAGATGGCACACTTTGGCAGCCCTCTCAGTTCAGTGCCTGGTTGGAGTGTGTTTGCTGCAACATGGACTGGACCAGATCAGTGTGATAGAGGATCCTGCCTGGAGGTACGAGCCTTGTAATTTGAACTTTCTCAGAGGCAGTTCTCCAACCTTTGCTGGCAGTCCCCTTTCTTTTCCCTGGTAGGAAATAATTCCACTCCCCTCTGCATCCTCCACAACCAGTCCTGGTCCCTGGAAAGGAAGATTGAGAAAGTCAGATCTCTTTAGTCCCTTGCTGGCTCCCCAGGCAAACAGTGCTGCAGCCCCACCCAGTCTCCAAGGGCACATGGGACATAGTAGACCAAATTTGTGGGTCAAAAGCTGGGGCAGTCTTAGGCTGTGTTTCTCTTCTGGGCAGTGTCCCACCTTTCCCTTGTGTCCTAAACCCTAGAAGATTTTTTTCTAGGCCATTTCTGCCTATCCTCTAGGTATTTTTCAGGGAGAGAAGAGAATCCCATGTCTTACTAGTCCACTATCTTCCCCAAAGTACGAATCATTTTATTTTAAGGGAAGCCATTTGAGTTTACTTGGTTTGAATAAAGATACTAATAATGAACATTAATACAGGCTATTTGTCTCCCATGTTTCCATAATGTTTTTTCAGTATATGAATGCACATACATATTTATAGAAATAATTATTAAATTCTCTTGAAAGTAAAGCATAAAAGACATTAAAGCAGTAAAAAAAGACAAAGTGAGTATGCTTACAAAGAGAGTTAATATAATATTGTATTAAATTTGACTGAGTTTTTAAGTGTTCAGATCAAAGTGATAATTGTAATTTGAAATACTGATTTCCAATGTGATTTTTCTCTTAGTCTTAATGACTTTTTGGACTTCTTTCTGGGTCCTTTTGGAAAGGAGAGTGGCTGGAGGGTATAGAAGGGTTGGTGATTGAATAATGTCCCCACAAAAGGCATGTTCAGGTTCTAAACCCTGGTCTTGGGTGTGAACCCATTTGTAAATAAGACCTTTGAATATTCGGTCTTAATCCAGTGTAGCTGATGTCCTCATAAGCAAAGGAAATTGGACATGGAAAGGAAGCTTCTGGGAGCAGCCAAAACCTGGGAGTAAATGGAAACCAGAAGAGAAAGGAGAAGATGTGACCGTATGCATTGCCATGTAACAGAAAAGCATAGGAACACCAGGATTGCTGGCCAGCCAGTAGATATTGACCCTGGGCAGAAGCAAGCCTTATATATCTTCTGAAACCTTGAGTCAATAAATTCCTGTTGGTAAACCAATCCATTCTATGGTATTTCTTTTAGCAGCCAGGAAGTTAATAGAGGAGCCATGGGGGAAACCTGAGAGTACACAATTCTGACCCTCAGCCCCTTCCATTAGAGGAGCCTTGCTTTTATCATTTTTGTTGAATAATGATTTCTCAGGCAAAAAATCAATTCAATTACATAGTTCTTTTTCAGGGAAAAGAAAATATACCATTCTTAAAGAAAACCTTATCCTGATGCAACTATGTTGAAACTGGTAGCTTTTACAGGGGAATTAAGCAGCATACAATTGTTGTTAAAGACAATGAATAAAAAAGAATAATAATAAAGAGACAATATTTTTATAGCAAATAAAGAACTCTTTCTTGATAAATAAAAATCAAAAGTATAATTATAAAATATCACTTGATAAAGACATTTTGGCAAGATGTTAAGCTTATGTCCAGGTATGTAATTTTTTAGTGATCAGTGGAGACTTGAAGAGAAGAACCTAATATATAGGACTTATGTCAGTGATTGTCACCCTTTCACTTATTGTACTCATTATAGTCTCCCAAATGGTAGGGTCCATCTTTATTGAACATGAATTTCTTCTGTCCCTTCAGCCTAATTTACTCTGCCAATCTTTCAAATGATTATTATTATGAATTTCATAATTTTATCCAGAAGTTATTTCCTAAGGTAACAATTAATTTTAAACACTACCCTTTTTTCCCTACTATTATATTTCTTTGATGTTTTGAATTGTACTATATTGATTGCCTTCTTTTTCCTATATGGATATATTTTCATTTATTTTTCTTCTGGTTACAATGGAGTTAAAAGTTAACATCCTTGTATTAGGGTTCTCTAGGGAAACAGAATCAACAGAAGATATCTGTATATAGTATGAGATTTTATAAGAGTCTCTCCCATGACCGTGGGGATGCACAAGTCCAGGTTCGACAGGCAGGCTGTAAACCAGGGCCTTCAATGAAAGTCCAGTAAAGGTCCTTGATGAGTTTCTGGGAGATGTTGGCTGTCCAGAGATGAGCTGGGAAATTCTCTCTGAATGCTGAAATCACTTCCCCTTTCAAGGCATTCAGCTGATTGGATAAAGTGTTACTCATTGCTGACAGCAATCTTTCTGGTTGATGTAGATGTAATCAGCTATCTATGCAGTAAACACACTGGTAACTAAAGTCCATAAATGTCCTTGTATTACAGTTAGCCCATTGCTTGCTTGACCAAATAACTGGGCACTATTATCTGGCCAAGTTGACACATTAGCCTAACCATCACAATCCTAAATATATAAAATCATATATTATTTGATACCAACTTAACTTTCGTGACATGTACATATACTTTACCTATACCTCTATAAGAGAAAGATGGACATTTCATAACAATAAAATCAACCTAAGGGAAATATATAACAGTTGTAAATACATGCACATGTAACACCTAAGACTCATTTTAATATGGGAAGTAAAAAAAATTTGACAACTGTCTGAGGGATACCCTGTCAAGAAGGAGGGGGATAGTTACTGTCTCTTGGTCTCCCCCAACTCAGTTCCTTCCACTATGCTCCCAAGTTCACAGCACTTATCCTGTTTTTTTGTAATTAATACTTAAAAAAATTTTTGAAAAGATACCTAGATTACATAAATGTTACATAAAAATATAGGAGATTCCCTTATACTCCACTCCCTACCCCTCCAACACTTTCCTACATTAAAAACATCCTTCATTAGTGTGGTACATTTGTTAAAATTGATGAACACATATTGGAGCATTGCCATTAAATGCAGATTATAGTTTACATTATAGTTTACACTCTCCCCCACACAATTTTGTAAGTTATGACAAGATATATAATGGCCTGTATCTGTCATCGCACCATCATTCCGGACAATTCTAATGTCCCCAAAATGCCCCCATATTACACCTATTTTACCCTCTCCCTCCCCTCAGAACCTTCAGTGGCCACTGCCTCCACATCAGCGATAAAAGTTCTTCCATTGGTAGAATAACAGTAAATGTATAGTAGAATAACAGCAAGTCTACTCTAGTCCATCGTGCATTCCCCAATCCTGAGGATTTTGGCATGGAGATGCCCACTTTGCCTCTAATTGAGAGGGGGCTTAGATCCCATGGGTCTGATGGATGGGACTGTCTTGGTTGCAGTTACAGACTCTCTCTATTCCTTGAGATGTTTGTTGTAGGTCATCTTTGCCTTGTTAGTTGTCCTGGGTGAGTCCAATGAACTGGAGAGTAGGTGTTGCAACTGTGTTGAGATTCAGGGCTCAGGTGGCCCATGGACAGCTCAAAGATTTATGTCTCTTTGAGATTTAAGACATAACACCTATCAACTCTAGTACTAACTATAGGTTCAAATAGAAGGGGCAAAAGAGCTATGTGTAGGAAGACCACAACTGTTTTAATCATATGTTTACAAAGTTTGGTTCACCAGAGCATGTTCTCCCCCTGAATGTACAGCCTGTGCTAGTTGATTTACAATGAATTCATTTTAGAATGAATGAACAAATGAATGACCGAATGAATAGATGGCATCCTAGCCAGAGGTGGAGAACCACGAGAGCATAGCGTAGTGTCAGAACTGTTGATTTTCCCAAAGGCCTTCAGTAATGCTTCCCAAACTGAATTCCTTGAGATGTTGATAGGTATACAGTGAAAAACAGGAGGTCAGTACTATCTTCTCTGTTCCTTATTTGGATACCCCCAAAGCCCATCACTGTGTTTAAATCCATTTCCCTGCATTCACAAACTTATTTGACCAGAATTTTATTAATATCTTGGGGAAGTGCACCTTAGAACGCTGTTTAGAATATGCTGACTTCTAGTGTAAGATAATTCTGTTGGGTTGTTGGAAGATGAACCATAGACGTGGATCATGGCCAGTCCAGGAGATTTCTCTTTTACAATGCTGAGGAATTTGAATTTTATTGTGCAAGCTACAAAAACCATTGAGTGGTTTTAAATAAGGAACATTTTGAATTGTATAATGTCCTAGCAGCAGTGTTGAAGATAAATTTGAGGGAGGTCAGGCCAGAAGCATAGAAAATACTTGGAAGTTTGTGGCAATAATCCAGGCTACCAGTGATGAAATACTGGACTAAGTCTATGATGAGAGGAATGAGGAGGTGGGGTGAAATTGAGAAAATATATTTAGGAAGTAGTGTTGATGCATCTCCAGACTAATTGTATTGAAGAATGATAGAGTGGGAAGTATTAAGGAAATATTCTAGTTTCTGGCTTAGAGAATTGGGCAGGGGGTGGTGACATTCATCCTGGAAAAGCAAAGAGGTATTTATGA
>PVKH010020687.1:0-14521 GCA_004027955.1 Chaetophractus vellerosus | reverse complement strand
CTGCCCTGCCCGTGGCGGCTTTTGCCTGTCCGTGGCAGCTTTTTGCCCTGCCCACGGCGGCTCCGGCCCACCCATGGCGGCTTGCCATTCTCAAGGCGGTCTGCCCGCTAGGAGAGGTCCCCGGGAACCGAACCCAGGGCCTCCCATGTGGTTTCCCAGCGAGCTCTTTATCCACTGAGCTATCTAGCCGGGCCCACATATATAATTTTTAAAGATTTATTTATTTTATTACATATCTCCCCTCCCCACCCGCTGCGGCAATGCGCCGAGACTGGTCACTGCACAGGCGCGGCTTTCCCCGCTTGTGGACGGCTTCTGCTTCCATTCACGGCCGGCTTTCAGTTCGCGGGTGGCTGGCTGTGCTCCATTCGCGGGCGACCTGTCCTGTCCGTGGTGGCTTTTGCCCTGTCCGTGGCAGCTTTTTGCCCTGCTCATGGCGGCTCTGGCCCGCCCATGGTGGCTTGCCATTCTCAAGGCGGTCTGCCCGCTAGGAGAGGTCCCCGGGAACCGAACCCAGGGCCTCCCATGTGGTATGCCGGTGCCCTATCCACTGGGCTATCCAGCCGGCCCCTCAACACATATTTTGAAGTCAGACAGATCTAAGCTTGAATCCCTGCTCTACCACCTGTGTGGCTCCGGACACGTGGGTGAACCTTGGTTTTTTTAATCTGTAAAATGGGGGAGGGAGTGATAAAGGAGCAATCTTATGAGGTTTTTGTGAAGATTAAAATTGAGATAATGAATGCCAGACACTTAGCACAGAGCCTAACACTAAATATGAGCTATTATTACTAGAGCATTTGAATAAATCACTTCTTCCAGCTAAGAAAATGCCATTAATGCAGATAGAGGATGCTATTTCTGTTCATCAGAGGGTGCCAGAAGGATGCAAGCCAAAGATGGCGAGGAACCTCTGGATGCTCTTCTCTCCTGGTTTCAGCTCATAGGAGAAGTAAACAGCTAAGAAAAGAGGGAGACTACACCCAAGATCATGCCCAGGAGGCCCTGGTGGGAAACCACAAGCAAGGACACACCATTTCCAGGACTTTCTCCAACCTGAAAAGGAGAAGCTGAATTTTAAAATGAGCAGATACATTTTAATTTTTAATTTCAGAAAAGTATAATTATTCTTTACTAAATGGCACCCTTGAGCCCTCATTGGGTGGTGGTGGGGGGGGGAGGTTAAAGAGACCAGTTGACCAGTGTTCAAAGCTGGATTTGAAATGCCAAGTCTGATTTGGGGAGCTTTGTGAAATTATATAGATAGTTACTGAGAGGTCCCCAACCAGCATTGCCAAAAAGCACTGTGGGCTTCTACCCAGAAAGACTAGAAGAAGAAGAAGGGGAAAAAAAGACAGGAGAAGAATGTGCTGACTGGGAGCAACAAGGAAGAAACCGGCAAAAAAGAAAGCTACGGGGAAGTGCTGCTTGGCAAAGAGTATGACAGCCTGGGGACCAGGAGGAATGATGAGAAAGGGAAGCCATAAAGCACCTGCTGTGTCCTTACAGCATGCTAAGTGATGTGAGGCGCCAGAACTGTAGAAGACTCAGTCTCCACACCAAGCTCCTGGAAGCATTTCCAGCATGCACTGCAAAAAGATGTAATGCATGATTATAGAGCTTACATGTAAGACAAATATATTGGGTACATGATAACCTTTCATTAAATATTCATAAACAAAGGTAATAAAATATACTCTAAAGAACCCCTGAATATGATCATATTCCAACTGATAATATTACTGAGAGGAAGAGGGTTATTATTCCTAGGTTGTGCATGGAGAAGAAGTAAAGGCACAGAACCTAAACATCATATTCTTGCCAGAGATTGATATATGAAGCAATCCAGTCTGGAATTGGACATTTTAACTGTGGTCCAGTGGTCTGGTCACTTGCTTTGGGTGTCAAAGTGTGTTAGTCTCTATTGGCTGGACCTCATTTTTCTTCCCATATCTATGCATGTATGGCTTTCAGCCAATCAGTATAAAGTCCAAGACAGACGCTGTCCATACTCATCCATAGCCCCTTGGCCTACCCAGAGCTCTTCTGCAGATAATACCTTGGGAGCATGATCTGCAGACAGCAAGGACCAGATCATGGATGTGTCAGGAGTTACCCTCTACCAGTAAGGAATGTGCCTGGTGGAGAACCCCTCCTTTTCAACTCTTCACAGTCTCTCAGAAGGGCCATGGCAGGGTTAGGCACCAGTTGCTACAGGCAGAAATTAGCTTCTTTATTTTCCTTTTATTGGCCTGCCTGTCTTCTGTGCCTCACTTCCCCACTTGCTCACTATGCCTCCTAGGATCATCTGCCAAATAAATGACTCACACCCAAATTTTCCTCCCAGAATTTGCTTTTAGTAGAATCCAAAGACAGGCAGCAAAAGAAATGCAGGTCATCTAGTCCATGCCTCTGCACCCAGATAGCTTGTAAAGCCCCCAGGCTTATCACATTCCACTGCCTATTTGATTCAGCATGCCATACCCAGAGTTTAGCACTGGTACAACAGCAAGTGGTCAAGAAAATATGAGTTGAATAAATAAAATCTCACCATCAGATTCCCAGGTGGAAGAGTGAACCTCAATTTTTTTCCCTCAACTTATTTTTTTCACAGCTTGATTTAGGCATAATTTACATATCATAAAATTCTCCCATTGTAAGTGTACAATGCGATAATTTTTAGTAAATTTATGGAGTTGTGCAATCATCACCATAATCCAGTTTTAGAATCACCCCCAAAAGCTCCCTCATGCCTGTTCACAGTCAACACCCACGTCCAGCCTTAGCCCCCAGCAACCACTGATATGTTTTCTGTGTAGATTTTCCTTTACTGGACATTTCACATAAATGAAATAATATAGTCTGTGGTCTTTTTCTTCTAGCTTCTATCACATAATATAGCATAATGTTTTTGAGCTTCATCCATGTTCTAGCATGTATTATACTTCATTCCTTATTATTGTTGAGCCATATTCCATCGTATGGGTATGCTTCATTTTGCTTATCTATTTATAATTGGTAGACATTTGGCTTGTTTCTGGTTTGGAGCTTTTATGCATAATATTGCTTTGCACATCCACATACAACTCTATATGTGGTCATATGTTTTCATTTCTCTTGACTAGACACCTAGGAGTGGAATCCAACTTTTTATTTTGAAATTTTTCATATCTACAGAAAAGTTGAAAGAATAGTGCATTAAATATTCTTTACCTAGATTCCTAAACTGATATATATATATATATAAACACACACACACACACACACACACACATTTGAAAGAAAATATGTTGCAGACATCATGGCATATCACCCCTATTTACCTAGGTGTGTCGCTCCTAAGAAAAAGGCCATTCTCCTGCATAACCACAATACCATTATCACAACTAAAACTTTTTCCCAAGTTTATTTTGAAAATTTTCAATACTACCAAAGAGTTGAAAGAATAACACACTGAAGTGAACCTTGACTTTGACTTTGCTATCATTTCTGATACTGCTGCTTTGAACCCTCCTTCCTCAGACTTTCTTGCTGCACTGCTCCTAAAATATTAGTGTTGGGCTGCTTTTGTGCACAGCCATGGAATATTCCTGACCTGTCACACTCATATTCCTCCATGGCTTATCCCAAGAGTTTTCAGCCCTGATTTCCAACACCTGAGTTGTCTCTCGTATTTTGTCCTAAGGGATATTGCAAAATTCTCAAAACCTCCCTCACCTACATCAAGGCTTGGCTGAGATGTTAACTTCTCCATGACTCCTACCCTCTCCATCCTATTTAAAATTTCAACTCATCTCCTTCCCCTAGCCAGTACTCCTGTTCCCCCTTACACTGCTCTATTTTTTCCCCAAAGCATGTACCTTCTAATACAATATATAATTCACATATTTTTTTATGTTTACCAACTGCTCCCCACCCCACCCCCCACTAGGATGTAAGCTCTATGAGGGCAGATGTTTGCCTTTTTATTTGCTGCTATATTCCCAGGCCTGACATTGGTGCCTGGCACTTCAAGCACTCAAAAAATCTTAGTAGAATGAATGAGTGGATGATGTGTGTGTGGATATGTGTGGGTATGAGTAGGGATGGACTGACCATGAGCAGATCGTACTATGATGCCACAGTCCCCAGGAGGCATTGGTTTAGCCTTAATTAACATTCTGAACCCCAAGTGGAAGGCTTTGGAAAACCACTAACCCTTTGGAAACCACAAAATGAACCCTACCCCCACCCTCAACTTCGTTAGGACAGGAACTTTCCAAATAGGAAGTCTCCCAATAATTTTCTGAAGAAAGATATTTTTTGCCTCAGAGAGCAGCCAAGATCAAGTAACTATCCAAAGACCACAAAATCCTGGAGCTCAGCCATCCCTGGATTTCCTGGAAGAGGAATATATTATGCCCACCATCCCTTTAAAGGTCCTTCCCTAGAGGCAGCCCCGGCTCCTCAGGTAGCCAGACTGCACCACATGGCCCCATCTTTCTCACACCATTTCTCACCCCAGGTTTGTGATATGGTGGGCATCCACCTGGTTGACAAGAAGCTGGTCACAGGCCAGCATGGCTGTGAAGCAGCCCAGGGGATGTGTTCGAGAACCTGAATTAAGAACTGCAGTAAGATTGTCACAGTAGGTGGAGATTTGCACAATAACCCTAAGAATATCTAATTCCCATCCTGGGGAGCTCTGCCACAGTCTCTAATGAGATAGCAAGAATATCCCAAGTACAGAGACAGTGACTAGTGAAGGAGTATCGATAATTACTGAGTTGTTCTCTGAAGCGGGACAAGAGTGTTCTTTTAGAACCTCCTCCCCTTCTTTACAAAGTTTTTGAATGTCTGGGGCATGGGAGTGGACTTTTAATATTTCATTAATGAGGTTCCAGTAAGTGAAGGCAGTAACGGGAACCTTTTCAGGGCCAAAGGTTTGGTAATAGTCCTTTAGACAGTCTCCGACCCTTTGCCAAACTCTACAATCTATAGTACCTTCTTGAGGGAACCAAGGGCAGGTTTTTATAAAAAATTCAAAGAAGGATGCAAGATCTTTTTTCTTAACTCTTGTCCCTCATGTCTTGAACGATTGTTTTACTTGACTAATATATAACTCATGTTTGGAAACTACTTGTCCCATGGTGGGGGCTACTATCATAAGACAAACAAAGGAAGGGGTGCCTCGAAAGGCCACTCAGGTGCCCGCCTATCCGTGTCTCTCGCGAGAGCTTTGGTCCGTCTTAGCTAAGGCGCCCGAACAATTTACAGGTTAGCCAATCATGCCGTATGATGCGGCCATGGAGTAGGTTGGGGCCCACACAGATCCCGTGGTTTTTTACCGTGGGACCACAGACTGGGCCGGTGGGTGTAAACCCCTGCTGTCCCTCATTCACACTCGCATTCACTCAGAGGTTACACATTGCCTCCCCCTTTTTTGTGTGACTTTTCTTTACCTTTTCTATTTTTCTTTCGCCGACTCTCGTTGACTGCTTCACGGACATGGCTCGCGAGCGAGTTACTTCGCAGCGGTCCCGGGTATGGTGAGTGTGGGAGTGCTCCCTCCTTTGAGTGCGACGTTCTTTTCCTCACACGGCAGAAATGCCCCATGTTGGGCGCCAGTTGTCCCGTCCAGCGGGACAGTCAACAGGGGCCTCCGAACCTGTGGGAAAAGAATGGTATGGGACAAGGAGACACGAAGAATGACAGCAAGACAGGAGGTCTGATCAAGCTGCAAAAGTTTATTGGTGAGGTACAAATATTTATGCTCAAAGGGAGGAGGGGGTGGCTTGGCAGTTATCTATTGGTAGCAGCTGTTGCTAGGGTAGGGGATAGATTAGCTAACTGGAGTTTCCAGTTCTCCGAGAAGTCAGTGGAACATGACTCAGGCTGTTTATTATTAACTTGGGCGGCCATGCTGCGTGTCACCGCTACTGCTGACAACGAGTACTGTGTGTTTCCTTAATTGTCCCCAACAAAGGAGGATGGACCATTGACAGGCCCTTGATATTGATGACTATACTTATGAACCTTCACTTTTGAAATTGAAACTCAGCCTAGTATTATAAGGTGCTTAAGAGTTACCTCCTGAAGGCCTCCTTGTTGCTCAAATTTGGACTCTCTCTAAGCCAAACTCAGCATATAAATGCATTACCTTCCTCCCAGCATGGGGCATGACTCTCGGGGATGAGCCTCCCTGGCACCAAGTGTTTGCTACCAAGCACCAACTAGCAATGCAACTGGAAAAAGACCTGTCCAAAAGGGGGAAAGGGTAAAGACAAATGAGTTTATATGGCTAAGAGACTTCAAAGTGAGTCAGGAGGTCATTCCAGAGGTTACACTTATGCACATCTCAGCAGGCTCTTGTTGACTGCCAAAGTAAATACTGCCTAAAATAGTGGAGCTCCTGAGGACTCTGGAGACATCCAGACACTATAGGTAGGGCAGACAGTTCAGGAGTTTGGCGCCCTGCCACTAGGCCCTACTTTGGAATTTATGCTCCCTAGTGTGACAGAGTTGGACTCAGTTGTTGTTTTCCTAAACATGGCTCTACTGCCCCTTCTATTTGAACCTATAGTTAATACTAGAGTTGATAGGTGTATGTCCAAGAGATTTAAATCTTTGAGCTGTCCATGTACGAGATGGGCCCTAAGTCTCAACAGAGTTGCAACACCGACTCTGCAGTTCACTGGACTCACCCAAGACAACTAACAAGGAGATGATGATGGACAGTGACCATCTCAAGGAACAGAGAGAGTCTGCAAATGCAAACAAGGTAGTCCCATCCATCTCCCCAAGGGACCTAAGCCCCCTCTCAGAGTTGGAGTGGGCATCACCATCCCAGAATCCTCAGGATTGGGGAATGAATGATGGACTAGAATAGGCTTACTGATATTCTACTATAGACTTATTGTGATTCTAGCAATGGAGAACTTCTATCATTAATGTGGAGGCTGTGGCCACTGGAGGTTCTGAGAGGAGGGAGAGGGGGTGTAATTTGGAGGCATTTTCAGGACTTGGGAATAGTCCTGAATCACATTGCAATGACAGATACAGGTCATTATATATCTTGTCATAACTAACAAAAATGTGCAGGAGAGAGTGTAAAATACAGTGAAAACTATAATCCACGCTTAGTGGCAATGCTCCAAAATGTGTTCATCAATTGTAACAAATGTACCACACTAATGAAGGGTGTTGTTTATGTAGGAAAATGTGGGAGGGGTAGGGAGCAAGGCATATGAGAATCCCCTATATTTTTAATGTAACATTTATGTAATATAAGTATCTTTTTAAAAATTTTAAAAGTATATATATGTATTAAAAAGAACTGCAGTGAGGAGAGTGTGGGGAAGCACAGGGAGAGAGGATTTGAGTCAGAGGAAGTGCAAGGAGGTTGTGGGTGAGTCCAAGTTATGAGGAAGCCTGAGGTAGTCAAAGCAATGAGATTGAGAAAAGCCCTTAGAAGAAAAGCAAAAAGGGTATGGAATTCAACAAATTCCTGCTCCTGAAGTCCTTTGAACTGCCCTGGTTTCAGGACATCTGGTTCTGTCTCTATGAGGCCTGGCTATTTCACAGGTCCTGTTTTGGATTTCCGGACTTTTCCACCACTCTCACTGCTTTGCATTTCATTACCACAAACCTCATCACTTGAACTTTATTCCTTGCAACTCAAAGATTCTAAGTAAAAATACAAATATGTGAGCATTTACTGTGGAGAAACACAAAATTACTGGAGGTGATCCATCCACTCAAGAAGCTTATTATTTCCACCTGTGCTTTCACCACAACAATACATTCCCTTGCTGTGCTCTACAGCCTTGCTACTCAAAATGTTGTCCAAAAGATACCAGATGGGCATCACTTGGGAGATTATTCAAAAGGCAGAATCTGGGTTCCCACCCCAAACCTACTCAACCCCAGGTAAATTGTGAGAACAATAGAGTTTGAGGAGCACTGCTTCTACCCAGCAAGTAGCCCCCAATCCATTGTTCCAATCACCTTCTCAGTCCTGGACTCCTATGTGCCATTGATTTGATAAACAATATCCAATAATTCTATGCATATCAAAGGTGGCAAAGGTAAAATGCTGCAAAACACAGACATTTTCAAGCTATTCCTTTGCCTGTGTCCTTCAGATACCTTTCATGAATTTTGTTTGCAATGGTATTGCAAATGCCTGTCTTTTTTTTCCCTGAGGTTCATCCTGTTTGGGTAAAATCCTGTTGAGTAAATCCAAGGATTAGGGGAATCTGTTCTTCTATCCTGTTCTTTACAACTGCGGATGATCCCTAATAAGCGTTTTAAACTACATTCTTTCAACATACTGTCATCTTTAAGAAGTATCTATAATTTCAGGTTATAGCTTGTTTTCATCTCAAACACTGGAGAAAGAAAAACTACCCTCAAGAGATAAAACCCTAAGAAATAAAATGTGACCATTTTTCAAGGAGGGAATCACATTTCAGGTTCCTCAACTATATGCCCCAAGTGTCCATCTCATGGGTCAGCTGCTTGGCCTGGGACACCATGTCTTCAGGATCAGCCTTGCCCACCTGTGCTTGCAAGCCTGCCTGCAGATCCTCCAAATGGGTGCTCTCAGGGACACCCTCCAATCCTTCCTTCCCTCCCTACAGCCCTCTTTTGTGTCCTTTTGTCTTCTTTCCTTCCTCCCAATGTGATGCACTGAGGGCTCACAACAGGCCGCACACTGCTCTATCCTGGAGATACAGCGGTAAAGAAGGCACATGTGGCCCCACCTCATGGAGCTCACTCTCTAGCAGGGAAGATGGCAAAATAAGTCATCAATCAAATCATTTCAATTCTAAGGGAGTAAGTGCTCTGAAGAAATGAAGATCAATAGAAGAGTATATAAAAGAGGGTTTGACTCTGGTCTGGGAGCTTCCTTGAGAAAATAACATCTGAGCCAAGTCCCAAAGGGTGAGTAGCAGTCAGCCAGGCAAAGAGAGAGAGGAGGGCCTCCTTGCTGCCATCCTGTCCCCTCCACCCACCCTACCAGCTCAGTTCTCAAGTACCCATGGACTATCTCTGTTCCAACTTGATATCTCCTGCTGCTGACACCATACTGACCTTGCCCAATGCCCTATAATGCTGACAGCTCCACAGCTCGGGCTTGGAGACTTGCCTCCATTCTTGCCTGCATCTGACCTTGGCCTGGGCCATTTTCTGCCCTACATCACCCTTACTGGTGCTGACAGTTCACAGGGCCCCTACCTTGGTAGGTAGTAAGATATGTGATGGCAGCACTTTCCTGAGACTATTAGAAAGCATTTTCTTTCCAAACAATTATTTTTGCCCTCAGAGCCAGACAATAACTCAGGCTCAATGCAGGATTTATGTTTGGTGTGGCGAACGACTGTACAGGAGACCATGTCCAACCAGCTGCATTTTCTGTGCCAAAGACTGTGCTAGTCTTAGGTGCACGGTGCTCAAGGTAACTGTGCAGGCTGGGTCAGGTCCAGTTGCATCTTTCTGATGCCCTCGTATAGGCTGGATAGAGACTGAAGCGAGTGATGCTTCCCACGTTCTCTCCAGGTTATACAAGCAGCTGCTGAATTCCTCTCCCACTCTGAGTTTTCCTGCTAACCAGACTATGGCTTCTTTTTTCTGAATGTCACAGGCATATTTTGGAGTTTCTGTTTGTGAACAGGTGCTGAAGAAAGCACAATTCATTTACTTATTAGGACTGTTACCCTGTGTTTTGAAAAATAACAATCTGAAAAGGAAAAATGGCTTATCCGATGCCTTTGCTTTTCTCATCAGGTCCTACACTGTGAACAACTGCTATTACCTTTAGTTTATAGAATCCCCATCTGGTTAGGTACTTTGGTTTATGTTGGCTCTACTCCAGAATAGCTGATTTGGTTTATTTTAAGGAGTTTTATTTTAAGAAACTTTTGACATTTAAGAATTTAATTGGAACAATCTGTACCCAGAAATTTTTTAATGCAGTCTAGGATTTAAGGACGTTCTTCAGTGTATGTGGGGTATTGGAAGAAAGTGGAGCTTCCCACACCTGGGCAGTCTGTGCTTCAGGATCTTGTTCAAGATGTGAGGAGAGAATCCTCAGGTTGGGGTTTCTATCAGTGATGAGAATGGACAGAATGGTTATTTCTAAAACTGGCTACTCTAACTCTCAAACCCATTCAGAGATTTGCTAGGAGAGACTGACCCCAAAGGGCCAGTTACAGAGAGATGAAGGGCACCATGTCTTGCCATTCAGCCAGCTTTCTTTCGTCAGGAGCTCAGGTCGAAACTGGGATGGATTTGGGAAATATGCCTCATTCTCTTGACCAAAGACCAGATTTTCCTGGTTCTGAGAGCCAGAAAGAGACCAGGTTGACTCAGAATTCAATTTCTCTACTCTGAGAATTGAAGTTGCAACTGACAGTTCAAGAGTCTGGTGAAGTTTAAGATTCCCAAAAAGCATCCCA
Source organism: Chaetophractus vellerosus (assembly GCA_004027955.1). NCBI lineage: Eukaryota > Metazoa > Chordata > Mammalia > Cingulata > Chlamyphoridae > Chaetophractus > Chaetophractus vellerosus. The sequence continues at coordinate 4,082 of PVKH010020687.1, read as the reverse complement.
GCTTCCAGAAATTGACCTGAACAGCTATGGACATTCTGCAGGGTTTCCAGAATTCTTGGTACTTTTAATGACCTGAAGCTGATCGGTGATCCCCAAGGTTGCTGCTGGTTGAAGCAAAGAGCAGCAGGCTTTGCAATGACTAGGGTCGTTAAAGCCATTGGACCATAGGAAAGGGAGGGGAGGCTGATGCTCACCAGGCCCTGGGCAGTGAGTTCCCACCTGTACCTCTAGCCCCAGCTTCCCTCCCTAATTCCATATCTGCTTCCAGATATGGCCACATATGTGTCCTGCTAGTATTCCGACTCTGCAAGTTTGTCTACTTCCCTATTTCTGCACCTGGCCCCACCATTCTCCATTCTCCCATTCACCATCTTAGAGTCAGTTTTTAATCTCAATCTCACTGCCATCAGGCTCAATTAGTTGTGTATTCTTGGTACAGTTTCTTAAACTTTCAGATCTTCAGGCTCATTATTTAGAAAAAAAAATTTAATGCCTATCTCATAGGGTTTTTGTAGAGAACCTTAGATATCAGGATTTTGAGCTTTATTTGGGAAATGAAGGAGAAGTGAAAGGTAATTAACTTTTTGGGCACCTACTGTTTGTTAGTCTCTATTAAACATTTCACATGGAAGATTTAGACTTAATTACCATATCCTTCCCTCACTTTTTCGGTTCTAACTCCTATTATTCTCCTAATGTGTATCTTGCTCCAGGCAACTGGACTATTTATTCTTACTTGAGCAAGCCAGAATGCTTTCCTGATTCCTCGTCTTCAATCATTCATACTCTTCTTTCTACCTGGCACGTCCCATTCCCTCTATCTCTTCAGGATGAATTCCATCAGTGGTGTGCTGGTAAATATTTAACAACCAGCTCCTCCAGAGAGAAAAGAGCCCTGATTCGTCGTGTTCGTCCATTTCCATGATATAAATACTACCACTATGACCGATTTCACGCTACCACAATGACATCAACTGGCTCACAACATTCCTGAAAATTTAGTTATCAGTTTTCAGGGACCAGTGAGAGCTGGCTCAGCAGGTCCCTGACCCTCAAATATCACTCTCCCTTCTTTGAACTTTGTTAATAATTTGTACTCTCTTACAGTAAGTAGTCTGCATTATCTTATGGTTAAATGAATTCCTGTTATCTTCCCATCTTAGATTATTAACTTTGCAAGGACAGGAACTATGTCTTACTCATCTATGCATATTAACAGTGTTCAATAAATATTTGCTGCATTAGAGCGATGATAAAGATTATTACTAGGGCTGGACATAGTTGCGGTGAAGATACAATGACATCATGTATGTAAAGCGCTTACCAGAGTGCTTGGCTCAGTGCTCAATTAGTGGCAGCTAATTTTACTGTCATCTGTGGCTTCTGGAATTAAGGGATCAGAGATTTTTAATTTCCACAGTGGTTTTCAGCCAGCCCCTACATGTGATAGTCACCTGGGGAACATTTACAAATCTCACTGTCCAGGCCAATAAATCAGACATCAGTATTTTTTAAGGTCCCTAAGTGAATTCATTGTTCACCAAGTTGAAGAACAACTGTCTTATATGTTCCCAGTCTTCTCCCTGACTGATGAGTCAAAAGGGTCAACAACAACAACAAAAAGTTGTCTAAATGGAAACAGCTATTCCTTTAAAAATCCTCCTGTTCACTAAACAATTCCAGTAAATAGGAGGAAAACTTACTTGCAGGATGGCCTTATTTGGTGAGCACGTTGGGTGGAGGCACCTGGGAGGGGAAAAGCTAAGCATGAGTAATGCAGCCTTCTGTAGGGGCAGGAGAGAAATACCTCTTTGTCAGCAACTGCTGGAAGTGAAGTTTTTCCAGCTGGCAGAATTTTAGAGGTATCTCATTTAAATTAGATTTGACTCTTGTGATGATTTAGTGCAGATTATACATAAGGAAGTTTTATTTCAATGAGCGTCAGTGTATTTGTTCCAATTCTTTTGTACCATTGGAATGTTGTTGTATCAAAATAACTGAACTACTAAGGCTCAAAATGATTCTTATTCTCATAAAATTTTGTAGTAATGACAAGGGACTATCTTTAAGTCAAGACAAGAATGTATTTCTGTCTTTGAGAAACAGGTATTGTTTTCTCCTTGGAGTTGGTGAAACAGTGAGAGATCTGATTGGCCCAATGGTACACACGGGGATGCCAAATAGGAAGTAAAAGGTTTCACTTTTAATTGGACACACTTCATCATTTACAGGTTATATTGTGGTTTAGTCATGTATCTCTCACATTAAAGGTATTCACCAAAAAAATTATTCTAAAAGGATAGAACCTGAAAAGTAAATAACCAAGTCTGCTTTAATAGTCCAAAATATTATTTTCCTAGTTTTTCTTATGAGAATGAGAGACCGGTAATTCACTTTAAAGAAGGGAGAGAGAGAGGAGTGTATGTAATGCATTCGTATGTGTTACAAAGCCAAATTTTAGAGACCTAAAAGGCTAACTTTCTTTGATGCCTCACAATGAGTGAGTCTTTAAAAAATTATTTTTAAATGTACTTTAGGGGCACTAAAGAAAATGTGTCTGGAGGTGTGAGGTGGCTAATGGAAATGCTTCAAGAAGCATTGCTGGCTCTGTTGGACCACACCAGATGCTTCTGCAAAAAATACCATGTTTATTCTACTCTTAGTTCAATTTGGAATTTTCTTATAGAGACTCTGAACTGTCTTTGAAATAAACACTTTTATCTATTAATGCTATTCAGTAGATTAAAAGTATTTTTCTCCTATGGTATATGCATAGCATATCATTAAAATAGATGGATTTTTTTTTTTTTACCCTAAAGTGAAATGAACTTTTAAAAGCAATTTTGCCACAACCTCCGATTTTAGATCAAGGCTCTATGATGCCATAAACTCTTCATATTTATGGCATTATCAGAACTCTAGCTTCTCTGTAAATCACAGTCTCAAAACCATGACTTTCCTTTCTATTACTTTTTCTCTGTCCTAACATTATGAATTTATGGAGAATGTGTATGTGCAATACAGACTTCTAATATATCAAGTTTATTTCCAAGGGTTACGAAGAAGGAGCATTGAATACCAATATGTGTGGAATTCACAACAAGGGATCAAGAAGTCTACTGTCTACTGTCCTTGAATATTACAATGACCTCTTCTGGGTTTCAGGTCACCAGGTAAATTTTCAAGCCCAATTACAAAATCAGACTGATCAAAAGATCTAGCAGATTCTACTTGTTGCTGCAAATCTAAAAGGAGGCAGAAGCAGTAGAGATGGAAAAGTTCTATCTTCAAGCCTTATATATCATTCTTTACTAAATGCACAAGGGCTCTGCAAAAAAACTCTCAGGCAGAGTATAAAAAATGAAAAATGAAAATTTTTTTTTAAATTAAAAAAAAAAACTCAAGCAGACTGCTTGTGTGAAGCACACGAGGAGCATTTCAGACTTCCCTTCTACTGAGAAAATGGCAAGAATTGTACAAGTTGCTTGAATTCTCTGAAATCCGGGCACTGCCCAGAATCAGAGTCACCTAAATCCCCATTGTGTTGTTTTAAGTGATAGAAAGGGTGATAAGCCAAGGTCCAGTTTGGCTGCAAGAGTGAAGTGAAGCTAGGAAAAAAAGGAAGAGCCACTGTTATAGCAAAAGTTGCCAGAATGGGAGAAGGGCTCAGATGGGTCCAATTCTCTGCGTACCCAAGTCAGGACCCTTCAGAAGCCACATTAGTTGTGGCTACTGAGGAAGGAAGCATTCAGTACTCTAAAAGAGCAATTTGTTGTAAAAATATATCCCGTTTAAACCCTGAGAATAGCTAGACACTGGCCTTACATTATTGGGTGTTCATCTATTATGAAAGATGTTAAGATGAAGAAAGACGATCTGACATTCTGTCAGGGTTCCAGCAAATGAGGGCAGGGCACCCAGGGTCCACAAGTCAAAGAGAGATCCTGCTTATCAATTAGGATTGGGTTCAACTGCTTAAACAAGACAGGAGTTTCTTTGTTTCTTTTTCTCTCCTATAAAAAGAAGTGTGAAGGTCAGCAGTCTAAGGCAAGGACCCAGACTCCACCATTCTCACCACATGG
>PVKH010020686.1:0-14526 GCA_004027955.1 Chaetophractus vellerosus | reverse complement strand
TCACCCTTTCACCTCTCCCTCATTAATAACATTTTACATGTGGATGGTACATTTACCACAATTCATGTATGTATATTGAAGCATTACTATTAACCATGGGCAATGGTTTTTATTGTGGCTTATATTTTGGGTCATACACTTTTAAAAGTTTTGATGAAATATGAAGTGGCCTGTATCCATGATTGCAAGACAATTCTAATATCCTAAATGTGCCCTATGTTCCATCTATTCTATTCTTCCTTCCCTCACCCCTCAGAACCCATGGCAACCACTAAGTTGCAATTTTGGAAGAATAAGATTCATAGTTAATTGCAAGAATATTGAAGACTTGACATATTGTTCTGTTTTATTTTATTAGGCACTGCCAATGATCTCACTATGACAAAATGAACACTTGCATATTCCATAGAAGACTGCCACAAGTGCACCCTATCCCATGTACCCATCACATCCAACAGCCTACATCAGCAATACTCCCTGCCATATTTGCCTAAAGAACATTTCCACCACTGTAGATTTAACCACAGACCTAAAAATTCCCAGAGTTCACCTGTTCCTTCTATTAACTCTCTCCCCTTTTCCATGGATAGTCTAGCCCAAATCCCACAAACAACTTGCCTTCACAAACATTCCCTTTTTTGTATTTTACTGGTCATTTCTTAAATAATTATTTCATTTACTTGTTAATTTCATTTGGTTATTTTCTTGGCTTTCTATTTGGAGAGGTTTTTGATCAGAAGATTCACAACTGTGGCAGTGCACGGTCACATTTATGAGGTGTCATGTTGATGTTCAGGAACTAGGGCCATGAAAGCAGTGCTGCAGATGAAAAGAATGAGAATGAAATATGAGATAACCAGGATCAGGGGACCATCCACCTGAGGGGGAAGAGTGCCACTGCACAAACCATCGTGGCATTTATTAGGTATTAGAACAAAGAAAATACAAATGCGCATGTGCAGGGGTAATGGATCCGTGTCAGTTTATACATTACTACCATCAGTAACTTAGGATATTTTCCTGGGTTAAAGGTTACATCCTCATGCATTCTTGCATGTAACAGACCTTCTTAACCATTATCTTTACATTAACTGGATATATCCTTAGAAGCACCGAGTACTCCTCCACCAGGCATATACCAGATTTTATCTTAATGACTTAAGACTTGTGGTGCCTGTCCCATACATACCAAGGTGGTCTGTTTTCCTTTCATGGGCTACAGCCTTTGTAAGAACTCCTACATTTCCCCCTTTTATATTAATTAAAGATCAAGGTTAAAATTAGTGGAACCAATGATTAATGTATGATAATACAAGATGGTTTCTCACCACTCTTGTCTTCTTCCACCTGCTCTTGTGGCTGAGCCTGTCTTAGGTTGTTCTCCTCTGAGAATCTTACCTGTCATTGACTATGAGTCAAGCTTTTGAGCTTTTATAAGGAAAGAAATTAAATCATAACATAGCATCAAGACAGTATTCTTAAGGTTCCACAATTAAATGATTATATAATGATTAAAATGTGGTTAAAATAGAAGGAGTAAATATATAAATTTTAACTAAGTTTTCAAGGCTAACTTTCATAACATAAATGCATTAATCATGTTCAATTTTCCATTTTCTTTATGAATATAAGCAACAATTCTACTTAAAAATACAGATTATTATAATGCACAAGACAATTATCACCAAACCAATCCAAAATAATATCTGGACTGTTTTTTTAATTCCACCAATGAAGTGGGTTAACAGCCTTAATATTTTCAGTTAGTTCATTCTAAAATTCTGCTCCAGGAGTTTCTTGTAGCTCATTTTGAGACATGCTTAGTGCCTTTTTCTGAAACTGTAAAATATCTAAAGGAATATTATGTTTATATCCAATCAAATGATTCTTTAACTCTTCCCAATCATGTTCACTATTATTAAAAGGCAAAGGAGTAATACAAAAAGAACTCTCATTCCAATCACTGTTAAGAGCTCTTTTTTTTTTAAGATTTATTTATTTCATTACATATCTCCCCTTCCCCCTGCTGCGGTGATGCACTGAGACTGGTCACTGCGCAGGCGCGGCTTTCCCCACTTGTGGTTGGCTTCTGTTTCCATTCATGGCCGGCTCTCAGTTTGCAGGTGGCTAGCGGCACTCCATTCGCGGGTGACCTGCCCTGCCCATGGCAGCTTTTTGCCCTGTCCATGGCATCTTTTTGCCCTGCCCACGGTGGCTCTGCCTGCCCATGGCAGCTTGCAATTCTCAAGGTGGTCTGCCCGCTAGGAGAGGTCCCCAGGAACTGAACCCAGGGCCTCCCATGTGGTATGCCAGTGCCCTATCCACTGGGCTATCCAGCCGGCCCTTAAGAGCTCTTAATAAGTTTAAATTAGAGATTTGATTACCCAAATATATAACAGCTGTTTCAGATCATTCATATGATTATTCAGTTCCATATCAATGTGAGTCTGGCAATGCCACATTTCACTTGCATTTTTATGACAGTCTTTAACATATTGTTGAGTCTGAGCTCCCTGATGCAGGGCTGTGCCAATGATGGCTGCAGCAGTTATGATGCCAATCATTTGGAGAGGATGTGGAGTAATGGGACTGCTCATCTGTTGCTGATGGGGATTTAGAATGGTGCGGTCATTGTGGAAGATGGTTTGGCATTCATCAGGAAGCTAATTATAGAAATGCCATATGACCTAGAAATCCCACTGCTGAGTATATACTCAGAAGAATTGAAAGAGGGATATGAACAGATATAGAGATAGCAATGTTCATAGCAGCAATATTCTTGGTTTCCAAATTTTGAAAGCATCACAAGTGTCCATTAACAAATGAATGGATAACCAAAATGTATATACCTACGGTGGAATATTACTCAGCTGTAAGAAGAAACATGCAACAACCTGGATTAATCTTGAAGACATTTTTTTGGAGTGCAGTAAGCCAGTCAATAATGGACAAATATTGCATGACTTCACTGATATAACCTTAGACTCCCTGAGCTAGAGTTTGGAAGATTTGTTATCAGGTAACAGAAAGGGAGTAGAGTGTGGTGAACAGATGCTCAATCTTTGCAAAACACTTGATTATGTGAAGCGGTGATGGTGGTGCAGGATGTGAGTGGGGTCAATGAGGATGGAATGTGAGTGTGAGCAGGCTGGGGTGGCTGGAATGGACTATCAATGGAATTGAAGGGAGGAGTGGAGGAAGGAACAGGTGAACTCAGGGTATTTGTAGGTCTGTGGTTGAAACTACAATGATAGGAATGCTTTTTGTCAAATAGAACAGGGTTGAGTCACTGGTGAAGGGCATTGTTGGGGGGGGGCATGTGGAAAATGGTTCACCAGGAGCATACTTCAACATAATATGAATGTGTTCATCTTGCCATAAGGTGTTATCTTAGTGGGGGGGAACTCACATAGTAAACAAGAAAATATTAAACTCCTACCCTGGAGGGTCCTACTATGTTCTCATATAGGGAGACAAGAACATCTCAAGTACAAAGATAGTGCCTAATAAAAGAAAACAGACCAGTATGTCAAGCTGAATTCATACAACTATGAACTTTAGTCTTCAAAAATTAATTGAAACTTATTGTTTGCCATAGATTCTGATGAGTGGGGGAGGGAAAAATGGGTGAAACATGGGGCATCTTGTATCATTTGAGATGTTCTGCTTGATGTTGCATTGATGGATACTTCTGTTATACATTTTGTCAGAATCTGTAAAAGTATATGGTGCAAAAGGTAAACCATAATATAAACCACTGACCATAGCTAGTAGCAATACTTCAATATATGTTCATTAATTATAACAAATGTAATATATTCATGTAGGATTTTACTAGTAGGGGAGAAATGTATCAAATTCATGTAGGATATTACTGGTGGGGAGGGGAGGGAATTGGGGTATATGGGAATCCCTTGTATTTTCTATGTGACTTTTCTGTAACCTAAAGCTCCTTGGAAAATAAAGTTAAAAAAGCACTGGGGTACATATAGAAGAAAGTGTCTCTATATATAAATTATAACAGACCTTATGGTGATGAAAGGCTCAATGCAAAAAAAAATTAACATTTTGTTTATTTGTCTTATCTTATTACTGTTATTTATGTTGGCTTTGTTCTGGGGGAAGCTTGGTTGCAGATGTGTTACAGCTGTGGTAGGAAAGGATCACAGCACTGGGTGTCAGTGGTGAGGGGATGTGTGTGGCATGGTGCAGCTGGAGTGTGAAGAGTGTTTGCGTGTTCATGTGGTTATGGTGTTTGTCTTGGTGGGTGGAGACCCACAGAATAACAAAATATTGAATTCCCATTGTGGCAAGTCCCACTACATTTTCTTTTATAGTAGTGAGAATCTCTGGAGTACAGGGGTAGTGCCTAACAAGGAGGGTGGGCCAACGTGCCATGTGCTTAATATTGATTCTTGTACTTATGAACCTTGTTCTTGTGAAATTGAAACTTGGCCTGTAACATATATTACCTAAGAGTTACCTCTTGAGGGCCTCCTTGTTGCTCAAATTTGTCCTCTTTTTCAGCAAAACTAAGCACATAAACTCACTGCCTTCCACCTGATATGGGACATGACTCCTATGGATTTGCCTCCCTGGCACCAAGGGATTAATACCAAGCACCAACTAGCAATGCATTTGGAGAAAGACTGAGACCAAAACCCAAAAGGGAGAAATATTAAAAGCAAATGAGTTTTTATGGTTAAGAGATTTCAAGGTGTGTTGGGAGGTCATTCCAGTGGTCATGCTTATACATGGCTCAGGAGGATCTCACTGCCTGCCACAATAAACAGTGCCTCAAGTAGGGGTGATCCTCGTGGCTCTAGCGATATCTGGGCACTTTAGGCAGGGAAGATATCCCTAGGAAATGACACCCCATCAGTGTTCCTGTCCATGGACAATATAATAACCCATCCACCCCAATGTTTCAGAGTTAGACTCATTTAAAATTTTCCTAAACATGGTTCTTATGCCCATTTATTTGAACCTATGATAAACACAATACCCATTACATATATGTCCAGGAGACTTAAATCATCCAGCTGTTAATATTCTGGTGGGGGGATATGTGGAAAATTGTGCACCAAGACAGTTCCATCTATCTGCGCCATGGGATCTAAGACCCTCTCAATCAGAAACAGTGTGAATCACTATCCCAATATCCTCAACATAAAGAAATGAATAAACATAAGGGGGAATGCAACTATGAATCAGATAGACTTATTCTGGTAATGGAAGAACATGTAACATTGATATAAAGACAGTTGTCATCAGAGGTTTTCAGGGGAGGAACAGGAAAGAATATGTGTAAAATGGGACATTTTTGAAACATTGGAAATGTTTTGCATGATATTGCAATGACAGAAACAAGACATTATACATTCTGTGAAAACCTATAAAAGTGTGGTGCAAAGTGTAAAACATAATGTAAACTATAGACTATCCTTAGTGGCAATGCTTCAATATGTGTTCATCAATTGTAAGAAATTTACTACACTAATGAAAGATGTTGTTAATGGGGAAATGTGTGGGAGGAGAAGAAGGTAGGGTATATTTAAATCCCCTATATTTTTTATTTAACACTTATGTAATCTAAGGGTCATTTAAAAAGAAAGAATAAAATTAATTTGATGTCTTTCCTACCCAAATTGATTTCAGATTTAACACAATCCCATTAAAAATTGCAACAGCGTTTTTTGCTGAATTGGAAAAACCTATTATGAAATTCCTTTGGAATCGCATGGAGCTCTGAAAAGCCCAAAACATATTGAAAATTAAAATGAAATTGGAGGAATCATGCTACCTAATTTAAAGCATACTACAAAGGAAAAGTTGTCAAAACTGTATGGTAGTAGCTCAAGGATAAAAAGACTGACCAATGGAACTGAATTCAGAGTTCTGATATAGATCAGTGCACATACAGCCCACTGATATTTCACCAGGCCACCAAGTCCACTCAACAGGGACAGAAGCCACTTCAAAAATGGTACTGGAAGAGCTGGTTATCCTTATCTAAAATCTCCTAGAAGGTAATATAGGAAATAATCTATGAGATCTCATAGGAGGAAATGGTTTCATAAACTTTACCCCGAGTGTGAACATTGAAAGAAAAAATAGACAAATGGGATCCCTCAAAATTAAAAATTTTGATTCTTCAAAGGAGTTTGGTAAGATTGTGAAAGGCAGCTTGCTCAATGGGAGAAAATGTTTCAGAACCATTTATGCAATAAGTGTCTAATATCCAGCATATACAATGAAATCATACATCATAAAAATAAAACAGCAAATAACCCATTTAAAAATGGGCAAGGGATTTGAATAGACACTTTTCCAAATTGGAATTTAAAATGGTCAAAAAACACATGAAAAAGGTGCTTATCATTAATTATTAGGAGATTCAATTCAAAACTAAAATGTGATATCATCTAACCCCTATTAGAGTGGCTTCTATTAAAATAAAGGAATATACAAGTGTTGGAGAGGGAGCGGAGGAATGGGAACGCTCATCCACAGCTACTGGGAATGTGGAATGTTGCTACAGTTGTGGAGGATGATTTGGTGGTTCCTCAAGAAGCTAACTATTGAATTGCAATTTGATCCAGCAGTCCCATTGCTAGGTATATACCTACAAGAATTGAAACCAGGAACAAAAACAGATATATCCACACCAATATTCATAGTGGAATTATAATCTATTGCCAATAGATGGATGCTACTTAAAGTGTCAATCAATGAATGAATGGATAAGCAAAATGTGATGTATATAAGATGGAATATTACTCAGTTGTAAGAAGGAATGAAGTTTTAACACATGTGGGAGAATGGATGAGTCTCAAAGCACATATGCTGTGTGAAGTAAGTCAGACACTAAAGTACAAATATGGCATGATCTCACTGATATAACCCAAGGATATTGAGCAGACTCACAGAGATAGTCTGGAAGGTAGATTACCAGAAGATAGAAAGGGAGTAGAGAGTGCTGAGCCAAGGCCCATTCTGGGCAGAAACTATGATAATGTGGAAGGGGTGGTTTGGCAGTGGTCAGGGGTGATGGTGGTGCAGGGAAGTGAGTGGAGTCACCAGTGCTGGAGTGTGAGGGTGAGTGGGTTTGGGGGTTGGGTTGTGCTATACATAGAACTGATGGGAAGGCTAAAGGCAGGAACAGGTTAATTCTGGGGAAGTGGAGATCAGGTGTTTATAAATACACACATGTAACTGTTCTTTTGGCAAATATGGCAGTGCAGGGTATCAGTGTTGGGGGAATGTGTGAGGAAATGTGAACCTGGGGCATGCTTCTATGGAATATGAATGTGTTCTTCTTGTCTAAGTGTGGTTTCTCATAAGTGGAGCCCCTCACAGTAAACAAGAATATATTAAAGTCCCACCCTGGGGAGTCATGCTTTGTTCTTAGAGGGAAAATATCTCTTGAGTATATAGGCAGTGCCAAATAAAACAAAACACACCAATATGCCAAGCCCTCAATATTTAAGCATATAACTAAGGACCTTATTCTTCTAACATTGAAACTTAGCCTAATACTAACTACTGCCTAAGGGTTACCTCCTGAAAAGCTCCTTTGTACTCAAATGTGGCCTCTGTAAGCTAAACTTAGCAAATAAATGCAATACCTTCCCCTGGCATTGGACATGATTCTGGACAATGTGCTTTCCTGGCAGCAAGGTCTTAATATCAAACACCAACCAGCAATGCATTTGGAAAAAGACCTTGACCAAAAGTGATAAACATTAAATACAAATTTTTTATTGTTAAGAGATTTCAAAATGACTAAGGAGTTCATCCCATAGGTTACACTTGTGCATTACTCAGGCAGATCTCACTAAGTGCCACTGTTAACAAAGTCTCAAATAAGGGTGCTCATGAGGAATCTAGAGCCCTCTGGACACTATAGACAAAACACACAACCCCGTGAAATCAACACTGTGTAAGTTGACCTTACTATGAAATGAATGGAAAATTTTCCCCCAATATAAGAGTTAGATTCATTTATAATTTCCCTACACGTGATTATTCTACCCTTTTATTTGAGCTTATGACCAGAACTATATATGTTAAATATATTCTCAGAGACTTAAATCTTTGATGTGTCCATCTGCTGTTTGATCCCTGAATCGCAGAAGTTTTGAGGCCAACAACTACTCTCCAGTTCAACAGACTTGCTCAGAACATTGAAAAAAAAATGACGATAATGGACAACCCCATCTCAAAAAAACAGAGAATATCTACAACTTCAAACAAAAGAGTTCCTTCCATCTGCCTCATAACATCTAAGCTCCCTCTCAATCTGATGCAGAGCACATATCACAATCCTCAAATCCTCAAGTTTGAGGAATGAACAAACATAAAGGGGGAATTCTACAACAGAGAAATTAAACTTATTAATGTTGTAGTAAGAGAAATACATGTAACATCGGTATAGAGTGATCACCAGAAGTTCTCAAGGGAGGGTGAGAGAATAGTAGGTGGAATATAGGGTATTTTTTGTACTTTGGGATTAGTTCTACTAATCAAGAAAAATGCAAACTACAGTCCTCCATTAGTAACAATGCGTCAATATTTATTCATCAATTGTAACAAATGGACCACATTAATGAAAGATGTCATTAATATGGGAAGATGTGGGAAGGGAAGGGGTGGGGTATATAGGAATTCCTTATACTTTCAATGTAACTTTCTGTAATTTAATCATCTTTAAAATGAAGTTTATTATCTATATAAAAATGAAGTTTCCTTGACTAAAATTGATTAGAAGGGTGTTTGTCTTACAGGGACTGGTTTAGGGCAGGTACACTTTATTTTGTATTGGATCAAATAAAAAGAATTAGTAGCTTGAATCTATGTGCATTGGCCACCTAGGTGGGGATTTCAAATTTCAAATGATATTAAGAGTAAATTCAAGATGGAATTCAAAGTAGAAGTAGGACATGAGATTTTTTTCTCAGAATGGTCCCCAGCTATTTTTCTGTGTAAATTTATCACATTATTTTCTTTTGATCAATGATTCTAACTTGACCATTTCTCCCCATCAATTTGACTTTTTGAGATGCCAGGTAAGTCCCTTGTAGAATATTCCACATTGATTGTGGATTTTTCCTGTGGTATTCCATAGTATTGTTAAATATGTATCTCAGTCCTCTGTTTTCATGTAAACTGGAAATTAGACCAGAGTCTTGATTAGATTCATTTTAAACATTTTTGAAAAGAATACTTCAAAGATGATGCATTCTACTAAACACAACACATCAGGCAGCACATAATGACAGGTGGTTTAAGTATTATTGATACTTATTTTGTTCATTCAATTAGGGAGGCAAACACCAATTCTCTCCATTGTAAATAGAAAGGATATAATACAGGGTTGAAATCATGTCACTATGAGAATACCTCATTTCCCTACCACACTTCTCTTAATAATTTTAGTGCACGTGGCTGATTCTTACTTGAAGTAATTACAGCATAAATGATTAAAAGTGATAACTTTTCAAATTATGTCATCCATTCCATATTTACTGATGCTGATCTTCTAAAGAAAAAATAAAACATACTTTCAGTATTTCCACAAGTAAAACCATATTATGGACAAAGAAGGATTTGAAAAATTTATAAGGACTTCCTATACAAAATATAATTTTAAAAATATTTAAATAAACAACATTTTATCAATGCAAATTTAAAGGATACAAGCTAAAATTATTCCCTTTTAACAAGTCTTTTCATTTAGCTCAGCAATAGTTGCCAATCAACTGAATCTAATTATATTGCACAGATCACATTCTTAAAGTGAAGAATCAAATATTTTTGCAATTTTCCACTTGTCCTCTGACAAAATTTAAGGATGGTTTTGCATAGAAAAGATAACTTGAAAGTGTCTTATTTATTTCTTATTTTTTGGATCTATTTTTGGGGTGGAAAATTAAAAAAAAATGTTTTCAGTATGGTTCTGGGAAGATGGTATTAAAGTAGATAAGCAGGATTCAGTTCTCTTGCAATGATGGTGGAGGAAGAACAAATTATCCAAAGGAATGATATGAGGATCTGCATATTAGAAGAGTGCTAGGCAAATCATTCAAGAGGGAATGGGACAGGGAGACAAAGAGGTCAAAAAGAAAACTGTGAGTTATTAGTCCCTGCAGCTGGGAGTAGCTCCCATTCCCCACCCTCATGGTGAACAGCCTCACAAAAACCAGGGACTGATGGCATCCAGCTGAGAAGGGAATGGACATATTCCTCCCCGGGGTGGTATGGCAGAGGGCTGAGTGTGATTAATCTTCAATGAGTTTAAGCAGCCAGGCCAAACTTTGAAATGATGCTCTAATCTGCTCAGAAACACAAATAGAGGTTGACAGAATTACTTCCATATAAAAGCTTCCTGAAGAGTATCATATACTGGCAGGCTGGAAAGATGAAGAAAAGCAAGACTTTTGGAGTCTCTCTTGTTACTTTACATTGAACCCAGGACCAAATGGCTGTGGTCTGCACCACATTAGAGAGTCCGTGGCCCTGTTTTGAGAACATAAACAGGTCAATTTTAAAGTTGTAAATAAGTTGAAAGAAAAATCAATAGATCCATTAAAACCATGAGGAAAGAGAGAGAAATTGACCATTATTGTAAACTCAATAACATAGCCAGGTGTCTAAACATCAGCAAAAAAATACTAGTCATACTAAGAAGCAGGAAGGTATATCCCAATCTAATGAACAAAGTAAAAGCCCTGATGAGACATGCGATTCAAAACAACTAACCAATTATGTTCACACAAATCTACTAAATCAATCAAAGTGTTGAAGAAATATATGGCAAAATATAAAGCATGTTAGGAAGACAGTGGGTGTGCATAAAGAATTTGAAAGCTTTCAAAGAAATGTAGCAAAGCTCATGGGAATAAAAGACATAATGGGTGAAATTAAAGTTAACTTAAAGACATATAACAGCAGATTTGTTTTGGCTAAGGACTAAAAAAGCATATTGGAAAACAGAACATATGAACTTGAAAAGACAGAAGAAAAGAAAGAGAAAGAAGGGAAAAAATTGAACATGGTCTCAGGGAATTGAATGAGAGTACAAAATGCATGAACGTATGCATTGTGCATTTCCCAGAAGGAGAACATAATGGAAAAGGGGCAGAACGAATATTTAATTCAATAATGGCCAAAATTTTCTGAGCCTTTATGAAATACATAAATATCCCTATCCAAGGAGGACAAAATACCACAACAGAATAAATCCAAAGAGACCTAATCTGAGACACATAATTTTCAGAATGCCAAATGTCAGAGATTTGACATTCTGAGAACAGCAAGAGAGGGTTCTGAAAGCAGTAAGAGAAAAGCAATGCATCACATACAAGGTGGGATAATGATGAACAACACCCATCCTAAGGAACAGAGAGTGTCTGCAACTGCTAGCAAGAAGACAGTTCCATCAATCTGTCTCATGAAATCTAACCCTTTTCTCAATTAGAAAGAGTGGGAATCACCATACCAAAATCCTCAAGATTGGGGAATGAACTAAACCAGACATATTATTATTATTATATTATAGTTTTAATTTTTCTAGCAATGGAAGAATTTTTATCAATGATATAAAGGCAGTGTCCACCAGAAGGTCTAGAGGAGGGACAGAGAAGAATAGAGGTAACATGGGGGCATATTTGGAACTCTAAAATTGTCATGAATCACATTGCAAATTGCAATGACAGATACAGGCCATTACACATTTTGTCAAAACCTTTAAAATTGTATAGGACAAAGTGTAAACTATAATGTGGACTACAGTCCATGGTTAGTAGCAATACTTCAATATATGTCCATCAATTGTAACAAACGTACCACACTGATGAAAGGTGTTAATGTGGAAATGAGTGGGAGGGGGTGGAGGTGGGCCTATGGGAATCCCATTTATTTTTATGTTACATTAATGTAATCAAAATCTTCTTTAAAAAATAATAATTTTAAAAATTTTCAAAAAATTGAAAAAAATGAGACTGCCAATTTCTCATCAGAAACCATGGAGTGGAGAAGGCAGTGATATGGTATATTAGGGGCAATGAAAAAGAAATACTGCCAGCCCAGAACAGTTTATCAAGATTAACCATCCTTCAAAAAATGAGCATGAGTTTAAAGATATCACTGTTTTTGTAACAGATCAAAACTGAGTGAACATGTGACAAATAGACAGGATTTATAAGAGATATTATAGAGTGCTGCAGTGTGAGTGAAAATACAGGAAAGTGATGTTTGAAGAAGAGGGTAGAAATGAAGATTATTAGTAAGTGTAACTAAAATAGTAAAAAAAAAAAAAAACCAGACAACAGTAAGATATGACAATGGAAAGCCAAAGGATAAAAAGGGTGAAGTAAGTAATGTCTTTAAACTAATAACATTGAATATTAATGTTATAATCACAATTAGTGGTTCAAGGAGGAAATTGAAAAGAAATCAGTAACTAATTTGAAAAGAATGAAAATGAGAACTCAACAATCAAAATCTTTTGGATGCTACAAAAGCAGTGCTGAGAAGGAAATCTATAGCCATAAATGCCTATACTGAAAAAAGAGAGACCTAAAATCAAAGACTTAACTGCAAACCTGGAGGACCTAGAAGAACTAATCCCAAAGCAAACAAAAAGAAGGAAATAACACATTTACAATATAATGATGTTAATTACATCCACGATATTGTACTTCCATTACCACCGTCCATTATTAAAATATTCCCATTACCCCAAACAGAACCCCTGTACTACTTAAGCATTAAATCTTCATAACCACCTCCACTCCTGTCCCTGATAAACTGTATTCTAATTTTTATGAAAGTGTATATTCTTATTGTTTCATATAACTGAGATCATACAATACTTGTCCTTTTGTGTTTGGCTTTGTTCACTCAACATGCTGTCTTCAAGCATCAACCAAGTAGTGGCATGAGTGAGAAATCCATTTTTTTCTAAAAAATCAATTTTATTTATACATATTAATAACGTATACTATACATCCATGTGTACAATTAATGGTATTTGGTATAATCACATAATTGTATATATCTCACTTCAGTCATGATTAGAACATTTTCATCATTCCAATAACAATAAACATAAACAAAAAACAGACCAATATCTATCCCATAATAATCACCTCTCAATCTCTCTATGCTTCCCCTCCCATACACAGCTGCTATTCTGTTTGTTTCTCTAGTTTATTTGTATCTATATTTTGTGCAGATGGAGACAAATGATAATTAGTACATTTTGTCTAGTTTATTTCAGTTAGTATAATTCATTTTCTTACACTTAATGGAACATTATAAATATATTTCTACACTTCCGTCCATATTTTGCTTTGGTTATATTTTTGCCTGATATTTATATCTTGTAACATTAAAGCACATTTGTTCAGCTTCAAAGAAAACCAGTCTTATATATTCAATATTATCCATACTCATATTTAACATGAGGTCATATCATGCAATACAGCCCCTTGTTACATTTTTTAGATTTCCTTCTAGTCATATATATGACCTTAGACTCTCCCTTTCAACCATTACCATACCCATATATTAACACTGGTATTTCTAATTACTATGATGTGTTTTCACCATTTCTATTCATTTCCAAAGATTTACAAACAAACATTTTTTTAACAATTATGCACAGATTCTCCCTAAACTTTTGATTCTTTAACTTTCTATTTTATGGTGGCCTATATTCTAGTTATTAACCCCTAGAGTTACATAATATATTTAGTTCATAATAGTGCAATCATACAATATTTTTCCTTTTGTTTCTGGCTTGCTTCATTCAACATTAATGTCCTCCAGGCTCATCCTTGTAGTCATATGCTCCATGGCTTCATTTCTTCTTATAGCTGCATATTCCATCTTATGTATACACAATAATTGTTTATCCATTCCTTGGTTGATGGACATTTGGGTTGTTTTCATCTTTTGGCAATTGTGAATAACACTAATATGAACATCAGTGTGCAGATGTCTGTTCATGCCACTGCTCTCAGTACTTCTGGGTCTATACCTATTAGTGGTATTGTTGGGTAAAATGGCAAATCAATATTCATCAGGCCCCATCCATTGCTGAGCTGTAAGGCCCTGTAATTGGTTGCACCACAAGGCCCTGCAAGCAGGTAAGCCACCAGGCCGCATGCGTGGGTAAGCCACCAGGCCCCATGTGTGGGTGCACCACCAGACCCCACAAGCCATGCAGCAAGATGATGACATAACAGGAGAGACACAAGGGAGAGCCAAGATGAGATGCACCATAAAACCTGGAACTAAGGTGGTACAGGGGGTAGGATGCCTCTCTCCCACATCAGAAGTTCCAAGGATTGAATCCCAATGAAGACAAGAGGAGGAGGAGGAGAAGAAAGGGCAGGAAATGGACAGAAAGAGTTTCCCAGTGAATGGACACAGAAACAGCAAAAATGGGGGAGGGTAAAAATGGATAAAAGTAAATAAATAAATAAATAAATAAATCCTTAAAAATTATATAGGGGAGGG
>PVKH010020684.1:0-14533 GCA_004027955.1 Chaetophractus vellerosus | reverse complement strand
AAAAAAAAAAAAAAAAAAAAAAAAAGAAAATAGAGAGAATCAACAAAACCAAAAGTTGGTTCTTTGAGAAGATCAACAAAATCAACAAACCCTTAGCTAGACTGACAAAGGAAAAAAGAGTGAAGACACAAAAAAATCAGAAAGAAGAGTAAGGACATTACCACTGACTCTACAGAAATAAGAGAGATCATAAGAGAATGCTATAAACAACTGCATGAAAATGAAGATAAGATGGAAAAATTCCTAGAAACACACAAACCACCTACACTGACCCTGGAAGATATAGAAGAAATAGAAAACCTCAACAAATGAATTACAATTGAAGAGATTGAAACAGTCATCAAAAACCTCCCAAAGATGGTAAGCATATGAATGTTGAATTCACAGGGGAATTCTACCAATCAGTCAAAGATTAACTAATACCAATCTTGCTCAAGTTCTTCCAAAAAATTGAACAGGAAAGAATGCTACCAAATTCATTCTGTGAAGCCATCATCACCCTAATACCAAAACCAGATAAAGATACTATGTAAAATGAAAATTACAGATCAATATCTCTAATGGATATAGATGCAAAAATCCTCAATAAAATATTTGCAAACAGAATCCAAAAGCACATTAAAAGAATTATACACATGATCAAGTGGTTTTATCCCAGGTATGCAAGGGTGGTTCATCACAAGAAAATCAATTACTGTAATAAACCACATTGATAACCTGAAGAAAAAAAAACCCACATGATCCTCTCAATTCATACCGAAAAGGTATTTAACAAAATACAGCACCCTTTCTTGATAAAAACACTCCAAAAGATGGGAATAGAAGGAAGCTTTTTCACTATGTTAGAGTGCATATATGAAAAACCTACAGCTAAGATTATCCTCAATGGTGAAAGACTGAAAGCTTTCCTGCTTAGATCAGGAACAAGACAAGGATGCCCACTGTCACCATTATCATTCAGTATTGTGCTAGAAGTTCTACCTAGGGCAATTAGGATAGACAAAGAAATAAAAGGCACTCAAATAGGAAAGGAAGAAGTAAAACTTTCCTTATTCACTGATGACATGCTCCTATATCTAGAAAATCATGAAATATCCACAACAATGCTACTATAATTAATAGACAAGCTCAGCAATGTGGTGGGATACAAGATTAATGTGCAAAAATCAATAGTTTTCCTATACATTACTGATGTGCATTCTGAGGAGGAAATCAGAAAAAAATTCCATTCATAATATCAAATAAAACAATTAAATATTTGGGGATAAACTTAACCAAGGACATAAAGGACCTGTACTCAGAAAACTAGAAAACATTGCTAAAAGAAAATGAAGAAGACATAAATAAATGGAAGGACATTCTGTGTTCATGGACTAGAAGACTAAATATCATTAAGATGTCAATTCTACCCAAAATAATTTACAGACTCAACACAATCCCAATAAAAATCCCAACAGCAATTTTTTGCAGATATTGAAAAGCCAATAATCAAATTTATTTGGAAGGTAAGGGGTTCTGAATAGTCAAAAATGTTTTTAAAAAGTTGAACAAAGGTGGAAGGCTCTCATTTCCTGACTTTAAAGCATATTACTGAGGCTACAGTGGTAAAATAGCATGGTACTGGCATAAGAACAGAGAGTTTGACCAATGGAACTAAATCAACAACTCAGAAATTGACCCTCACATCTATAGTCAAGTGATTTTTGACAAGGCTGTTAAGCACACCCAGCTGGGCCAGAACAGTCTATTCAACAAATGGTGCTGGGAGAACTGGATAGCCATATCCAAAAGAAAGAAAGAAGATCCCTTGTATTAGTCAGCCAAAGGAGTGTTGATGCAAAGTATCAGAACTCTGTAGGCTTTTAGAAAGGGTATTTATTTGGGGTAGAAGCTTATAGTTAGAAGACCCTAAAAAGTCCAACTCAAGTTTACTCCATCACTTAAAGTCTGTTGCCATGAGTTGAAGCAAGATGGCGGGCAATCTTTGCGAGTGTTCAGCCTTTCTCTACATCTTGAGACTCTGTGGGGCCAGCTTCTTCTGATCTCAGCTGTAGGCTAGAGAGCTAGTTTCTTTCTGAGCCATCTCAGCTGCTCTGATCTCTTCAAATCGGCAGCTGTAAACTATAAGGCAAATGACTCATCTTTCCCCGGGGCCACAAGATCAAAGCTGACAAGTTCTCTCCT
Source organism: Chaetophractus vellerosus (assembly GCA_004027955.1). Classification (NCBI taxonomy): domain Eukaryota; kingdom Metazoa; phylum Chordata; class Mammalia; order Cingulata; family Chlamyphoridae; genus Chaetophractus; species Chaetophractus vellerosus. Next base: position 12,349 of record PVKH010020684.1, on the reverse strand, counting down.
CTTCTGTGTCTATGGAGCTCTCTCTATTCCACCGTGTATCTTTTTTTGCCATCTTTTTGATTGAGTATCCATTTATATAGACCACAAAAGGGGTGGAGACTCAAACTGAGTTGACATAATCGAATCAAAACCCTAACCTTCATTTTACCAAGTAAATGTAAATCCTTTGAATTAAAATAAATCAAAGGGTATCATGCCTTGGGGAACAGACTAGTTTAAAAACATAATCAATATCTCTTTTGGAATTAATACATAATATCAAACTGCCCCAACCCCTATCTCACACCTAATACAAAAATTAACTCAAAATGGATCAAGGGCCTAAATAGAAAAACAAAACCCATAAAATTCCTAGAAGAAAATGTAGGAAAACATCTTCAAGAGCTTATGGTAGATGGTAGTTTCTAAACCTTAAACTCAAAGCATAAGCAACAAAAGAAAAAATAGATAAATGGGACCTCCTCAAAATTAAACACTTTTGCACTTCAAATGACTTTGTCAAAAGAGTTAAAAGGCAGCCACCTCAATGAGAGAAAATACTTGACAACCACATATTAGGTAAGGGTTTAATATCCATGATATATAAGGAGATCACACAACTCAACAATATAAAGATAAACCATCTGATTTTAAAAATGGGCAAAAGACTTGAAAAGACAACTCTCCAAAGAAGAAATACAAATAGTGAAGAAACACATGAAAAAAATGTTCAACGTCACTGGCAATTAGGGAAATGCAAATCAAAACTGCAATGAGATATCATTTCACACCAACTAGACTGGCCACCATTAAGAAGTCAGAAAACTGTAAATGTTGGAGAGGATGTGGACAGATAGGAACGCTTATTCACTGTTGTTCAGAATATAGAATGGTACAGCCACTGCATAGGACTGTTTGGCAGTTCCTAATAGAGTTGAATATAGATTTGCCCTGGGACCCAGCAATACCATTGCTAGGTATATACCCAGAAGAACTGAGAGCAGTGACACAAATAGTTATTTTTACACCAATGTTCATAGCAGCGATATTCATGATAGCCAAAAGTTGGAAACAACCCAGATGTCCATCAACTGATGAATGAATAAGCAAATTGTTGAGTACACACATGACAGAATATTATGCAATGGTAAGAAATGGAGTCATGAAAAATATGACAACATGGACGAACCCAGAGGACATTATGTTGAACAAAGCAAGCCAGACACAAAAGGAAAAATACTATATGATATACTAAATATATTATGTGAAATATAACTATATTATATGAAATATAAATATGGGTAAAATTTCATATATGAGATCATTTTTCTTTGAAGCTGAACAAATGTAGGTTGATAATATAAAATATTAATATCAGACAAAAATCATTATACCAACCGAAGATGAGACACAGAGTACTACATATTGTATGATTCCATTCATATAAAATGTAAATAGAGATCAATTTATAAAGATGAAATTAGATTAGTGGTTATGTAGGGCTGAGGAATGCTAAGGTGTGTGGAGTCTTTCTCTTTGTAGTAATGAAATTGTTCTAAAATTTTTGGTATGATGAGTGTACAACATTGTGATTATACTAAAAGCCATTGATTACACACCTCAGTTAGATCATATGGAAAATGTATATATCTCAATAAAACTGCTTAATAAACAAATAAATAATTGTGCAACAATAGTTAGAAATATCACCTATGTACAGCAGGGGAAACATAGGTTGAGAGGTGATAAATTTTCTTGTTTGTCTGCCTGTTTTTTTGTTTTTTACTATTATTATTGAAATACTGAAAGTGCTCTAATGATGATTGACGTGATGAAGGCACAAATATGTGATTATAGGAAATACTATTGATTGTACACTTGGGTGAATTGTATGCTTTATTAATATGTATCAATAAAATTGATTTGTTTTTTAAAAATCAGAATCAATAAGAAGTACTTCTGCTAAGGAAAACTTATCATTAGTTGTTGCAGGAAAGTTTATTATACTATATTTAAAATCCATTAATAATAATGGAAATCACTGATATATTTGAATTCCTTAGAAGCAATCATTTCTATATGGTGAAACATTCCATGAGGAAACTTGGAAAGAAATTCAGAATGGGAGAAGTTATTTGATTTGCCTCAATACCTATAATAGATGAAAAACTCTGGCAAATAAACTAGCCAAAGAAAAAGTAATCCAATATAAAGTTGAGAAAACATAAGAATAAATTCTGAGGAGGATGTTTCCGAAGCTTTATTGTGCCAGAACAAATTACCCCAAAATTTTAAAAGTCTAGTCCACATTCAAGGGTAGGGAATTTAGATTCCACTGTTTAAAGGAAATGTCAAAAATTTTTGGATATTTAAACTACCTCCCATGAAGATGCAGCAAAAGCCAATACAGTTGAAAAATATGTGCCACTGCAGTAGAAATCAGGAAAATGAAAGTTAACAATACAAGGTAATACCATTTCATTTCCACCAGACTGACAGGGTTTAAAACCCTGAAAATAGTATTTGGTGAGAAGTATTTAGAGTATCAGGAACTCTCATTCACTACTGTGGAGAGTAGAAACTTTGGACAACATCTATGAAAGTTTTAAACCCATATAACTTCTAATTTAGCAATCTCTTCTAGGAATTCACCTTAAAAATTCTAACACAAGTGCATGAAAGAAATAAGTGTAAGGATGTTTATTATGACATTGTTTATAATAGAAAAATGAAATAACCTAAATGTCCATCAGTGGGAGTTTAGAAAAATAAATAGTAATGTATTCATATATGTCATTACTATGTACGTGTAAGAATTAATGAATCAGAGCTACATTTATCACCATGCATAGAATTTGAAAATAAAATGTTGTTTTTAATTTTAACCTAGCACAGAATAATGCCTTTTATTTTGAGTAAAAAAATCTCAAAGCCATAAATGATATAAAATATAGAACATCAATGGGATTGATCGAGATTCAGGGGAATGGAATGAGTCAGTGAGGATTACCCACCTGACTTCAGAACTATCAGTAGTCATTTCCTTCTTTAAAAAATGGAGTATAAAAAGATCATTAAATAAAATAAATGCTGAAACTCATATTTAAGTTGTATATTCAAGGATTTCTTAATTGTTTTATATTTATAATACAAATATTTTAAAAAGCAAATGAAAGAGGAAAACCAGAATATCTTGCCAGTCATACTATCAACTCAGGAAAGACTAGATTGGAATCCTGCATCTGTCATATATTAAGCTGTTTAAACTAGAGGATATTTCATCTTTTTAAGTTGTAGAATCTTCATTTTTAATATAAGAAGTTTTATGATTAAGAAATAACATAATATTTGTGGAGTGACTGACTCATACTGAAAACTGAAAACACGTTTACAATTATTAATTAACCTAAGTTAAATTTGGGTTAAACTAAATTTAACCCAATTAAAACTTTAAACCAAGTTTTCTCTCACCTTATGGGCCTTATACTATCTGGTAGCCACAACTTTAGTTACATAAATACCCAGCTAAAGCCTTTAAAGTGCCTCTCATAAGAGCTTAAATTTTTAGCAAAACTTATCATTCTTCCTAGTTTCTGCAGTGGTGGTGGTAGAAGAGAGAGGGATGTTTGGGGAGAGGAAGGTACATTTTTCAGTTTAAAGATACGTTCTTCAGTTAATTGCTATTATATTATTATTGTGGTGGTTGTCATCATTGCCATTTATTAAAAAATCTAAATACATTCCTTTTGGCTTTATGGATGTAAGATTTATTGATTTACTGTAAATACTTATGTATTGATTTATATTCAGTTGAAATCTTTCCTGTTTTTCATCTTTTTAGATATTTCCTATATATGACAATGCCTAGAAATCTGTATATGACCTGATTGGAATTCAATACATTTACATTCTAATAACATGACTTGATAGTGAAAAGGGAGGAAAATATTAACAATTCCCATGCATGTAGATATCCTCTGTAGTAAATAAGGTAATGATTTGATGGAGTAAAGAGGGTATTCATTCTTAATCAAGCCAAGGTCATTTGGTGTCACTTTTAAAGCAAATTGCTATCAGCAGAGGGAATTTGTTCAATAAATGGCAAGCCAATGAAAAGAAAATGGATTAGAATGGATGAATAATATCTTCACTTAGACACATAAAGTGACATTATTTAGGCTTTTACATTTCAGGTATAATACAAAAAAAATCTTCTAGAATGAGAAGAAAGTGCTCAAAAATTAGATACTGCTTCTAGAGACTTTGTAGACTCATCTCTCCTTTTAAAAATTAATTTTTCTTTCCTACATAAAATGTGTTTTATTGCAATTTTCAAAAAGAGTCATCCCTATGAATTAAATCATTGGTTATCAGGGGAAAGTTAATTGAAAAACATGCTTTTCTAACTAAATGGAAGCCTGCATCATGCAAGCAATAAACATTCTTGCTTGAAAGGAATTCTTGCTCCTTCTTCTAAGACTGCCATGGGAATAAAATAGGAAAAGAAAAGAAAAGAAAAAAAGGAGAAAGAAAACCTTGCACAGCCCTGAAAGCCCTGAAGCTGTGTCTGGTCTAGGAGCAAAATAGGATTTTGAAGCCCACAAGTTTTCTATTCACTTCTAAATTTAGCACCCACAAATTTCCCATTTGGCAAATCATGTTCCCCAAACCCAAATGCAAGCCATTTTTTGAGGGTTGCTTGTGTCAGTTGTTCCTTATTATCAACCATAGCTAATCTGCACCATTGGACATTTTGCAAAAATTTATTTTATAGATCTTGGAATAAAAAGGAGCAATTTGACTATAACACCAGTAAATGAAATATGAGGGGCCGGCTGTAGCCCAGTGGATAGGGCACCTTTACACCACAAGGGAGGCCCCAGGTTCGGTTCCCAGGGGCCTCTCCGAGTGGGGCAGACTGCCTTGAGGGGGCAAGCCACAGTGGGAGGGGCAGAGCCGCCGTGGGCAGGGCAAAAAGCCACCACGGGCAGGGCAAAGCCGCCACGGGCAAGGCAAGTCACCCACGAGCAGAACGGAGCTGCCTGCGAGCAGAGCAGAGTCTCCGGCCAGCGGGGCAAGCTGCCCACGAGTGGGCAAGGCTGCCGCTCACCGGTGACTGGCGCGTCGCCGCAGCGGAGGAAGACAAAGCAGACACAGAAGAACGCAAAAAAAAGAACACAAAAAGAACAAGCAGAAGGTGTGTGTGTGGGGGGGGGGATATGTAAAAATAAATAAATAAATAAAGTTAAGAATGTTATCTTTAAAAAAAAAGGAATATGAAGGGAAATATTTCCAAATGCAAACTAATTGTGGTCATGACTTAGGGAAATGTAGTAATAGGCCTATCCATACAGGGCACTTATTTTGGGATTCTTTGCTTTTTTTACTTGTTAATAGGGATAAATTCTCGCAAACAGAATTTTATATACCCACCTACATGCTCATAGAGCATTTTTCTTCAACCCTCACATTATAGTTTCCTAGGCTGCTGAAACAAATGTTATGTAATGGATCAGTTTAAACAACGAAGATTTTTAGCTTATGGTTTTGAGGCTATACAAAGTCCAAAATAAGGCATCATGGTGAAGCTTTCTGCCCAAAGACTGATGTTCTGCGGATGGCTGCTGGCAATTCTGGGTTCTTACTTTGTCACCAAATGGCAAAACCCATGGCAGCATCTGGTCTCTCCCTTCTCTTCTGGGTTCCATTGAATATTCAGCTTCTTGCTGATCTCTTTGGGGATTTCTCTCCCACTGTCTGAATTTCATTCTGCTTATAAAGGACTCTAGTAAAAGGATTAAGACCCATCCTGACTGAGCTGGGCCATACCTTAACTGAAGTAACCTCATCAAAAAATCCTGCTTACTATGGGTTCACACCCACAGGAAAGGATTAAGTTTAAGAACAAGTTTTTCTGGGGTACATACATCTCCAAACCATCACACGCTACCTCTGGACACCAAAAGATATGTTCTTTCTATATGCAAAATAAATTCATTCTATCACAACATCTCAAACCTTAAGTTATTTTGGTAACTATGTTAAGTGCAAAATCTCATCAAATTAGGTTGTGTTCTGTCCTGGGGCACAATTACCCTCTGTCTGTGGACCTTCTAATATATAATGGTGTGATAGATATTCCCATTCCAATAGGGATAAATTGGAAGGAAAACAGGAGCCATGAGTCCCAACCAATTCCAAAACTCCATTACATTTCAAGGTCTAATCTACAGATTAATGGTTTGTTCTCTGGGCCTGAAAGAATGACAGTCCCACCTCTACTAAGTGCTTGTGCAGTGACTGTGCTCTTCCTGAACATTGGGGTGAAGGCCCCACCCTCTCCAAGTTTGGGATGTTGACCAGGCTCGCCACAAACTTTGATGCATAGGCCCCACCTTCTCTGAGCATTGGGATGGCAGCAGTCTTCCTGAACAATAGAATAGAAGCTCACCCTCTCCAAGCACTGGGACAGACTCATCCTTACCACATACATGGGTGGGCCTGCTCTCTTAGCCCAAGAAGATGTCTTCAGTGCAAACCTCAGCTTCCATGGTTCTGCCTTTAAAGTGATGTTTCCTTCAATTTTTCCCTTCTCCATCCTTTTTAGTCCAGGCTGGCAGTGGTTCTGTTCATTCAGATCTCACAAAAAATTTGTCAGCTTTGCAAGTAGTACACAGGTATCCAGACCATCAGACATTTGGACTTTCCACAGATCCTGCCTGGGTAACTGCATCTTCAGTTAAACTCTCATATGGAGCACTATTTTGGGGGAACTTGATTTCTGGAAGCTTAAGATTTTCAAACCATCAAATTGTGTTTTCTTTGTGACTCAGTTCTCAGCTTATCACTTTCTACTCTCATTTCACTCTCAGCTTCAAGGAGAAACCAGGGTGCACTTCTCAAATATAGCTTGGAAATCTTCTCAGTTAAATATCCTTTCTAGTTCTGCCTTCCATCTAGCATCAGAACTCAGTTTTGCCAAGTTCTCTGCCACTTTAATAAAGGACGACCTTTCCTCCAGTTTCCAATAATAATTCATCATTTTCTTCTAAGGCCTCATTGGAAGTACTTTTAGCATCTACATTTCTAGTAACAGTCTCTTCAAAGAACTCTAGGCTTTTTCTATCAAGTACCTCATAATTCTTCCAGCCTTTATATAATACCCAATCCCAAAACCATTTCCACATTTTTGGTATTTGCAGTAGCAGTACCTCACTATTGGTACCAAAACTGTATTAGAGTTAGAGTTCTCCTGGGAAGCATAGCCAGCAGGAGATATATGTAAATATTAGGAGATTTTTAAAATAATAATTGCATCATGTGATTGTGGAGACAAATTCCATAGGGCAGGCCGCAAGTTGGAAACTCCAATGGAGGCTTTTGATAAATTCCTCAGGAGAAGTTGCCTGGCTGAAATAGAGATGAAAATTCTCTCTTCTGACTGATGAAATCATCACTTCTCCTTTTCAAGCCGTTTGGATGAGTCTTCTCTCATTATTAAAGACAATCTCCTCAGTTGATTTTAGATGTATTCAGTCATATATGCAATCAAGTTACTGATGATTTATGTCCATGAAATATCTTTATGGTAACAATCAGGTCAATTCTTGTTTGACCAAACAGCTGGATACCATACACTGGTCAACTTGATGTATGAATTTAATCATGACAGCCCACCCCTGGACAGCTTGGAACCCATGCACATCTCCTTAAACCATAGTTAATCCCTAAAAAGAAACAATAACATTTATATTTTTGCTTAACAGTATCAACTATCCTGCATACATCTGGAAACATAATAACTTTCCCCAGTTTAGGGTGCAAGTCCTTGGGTAATATTCACTCTTAAATTTGGCATCCTAATATTTAAATACTTCAACATGAAGTTAATACAACTTATGTCATATGATAAAGTGGCAACATAGGGAAGAAGAGAAAGATATTTTCTTTATGTTTATATATACAAACATACTCATAATGAAACAAGGAAGAAATATCCATAATCATTACAGTCCTCATTTCTGTATCTGGTCACATGTCTGTAGATCATATTTGCAACTACCTTCTTTCACTACCAATTCCATGTTCCCTTTATCCTGAGCAAGCACCTCAGCTGGCCATGGTTCTTTGCCTGGTAGGGTGACCCAAACCTTCAATCCTAAAGGGTCTGGCCTGGATTGGGTTGTTGCCTTTTTCAATTGACTTTCATCATGGGGCGTGGTAGTCTAAAAGATACCCTAGGGGATCTACTTTTTTCCAGACAAACTCTTCTTTACCTCCATTGAATAGTTGAAGGTTTATTTCCACTTAGTAGGCAGGATTAATCACCCCAGCCAGTAAAGTAATTCCCTTATTTGCCTGCTGATTCAGAGACGTGAGGAACTCAAAGTGGTCAGGGGGAAGTCTTAACTTATGATTCAACGGAATCCTTGTTGTATCTCCTGGTGGAAGCACTCCTCCTTTTGGAACTAAGACCTGTAGGCCAGAAGAGCTTAAGGGTGCAAGGACAAGAAACAAAAAATTTTTAGTGGATTACTAGGGGTAACAGTGTGTGGTGCCACTCCCATTTCCATCCCTAGATTCCTGCACCTATGAATTCTGGCTATGGGAGAAACAACACCATAGAATGGATGTTGATTTAGAGCATGCACAACCTTCTGGAGAACAATGTCCCAGCCGTGCAAGGTATTGCTACCTAGTTGATGCCATGATTGAGTTTTTAAAATTCCACCATTCTATCAACACAGCTGCTTCAGGATAATGAGAACATGGTAAAACCAGTGAATTCCACTAGCATGTGGCACTTCATTTGCTGTGAAGTGGGTTCCTTGATCAGAAGCAAGGCTGTGTGGAATACCTTGGTGATGAAAAAGCATTCTTTAAGTCAACAGAGGGTGATTTTGGCAGCAGCATTGCATGCAGGAAAGGCAAACTGATATCTGTAGTATGTGTCTATTCCAGTTAGAAAAAACACTGCCTCTTCCATGATGGAAGTGGTCTAATTTAAACAACCTTCCACTGGGTAGCAGCCTGATCACCCTAGGGAACAGTGCCATGTCAGAGACTGAGTGTTGGTCTCTGCTGCTGGCAGATTGGGCCCTCAGCAGTGGCTGTAGCCAGGACAGCCATGATGAGTATATCAAGCCATGCGCCATAAAGCAGATTGCTCTTTATGACTGTCTCATCTACTTTTTTTTTTTTGCTTTATTTGACCATATAGAACATTCTTTCTTTTTGAAACACTCTTGCCTTTCATTAAACTACTCTTTTCTATTTTTATATTATATTTATCCCTTGCCATTGTATATTCTTTAGTTCACCTACCCACATTTCTTTCCTCTGTGCTCTTATAATACCTGTGCATATGGTTCATCTACTGTTCATCCACTTTTTGATGAACTCTTTGTTTTATTAATCCCTAAAACACTCACAGTGACTAGCTATGATGAGACTTGGCCTATAGTATACTTTCTGGAAATATTTGTAATGAATGAAAATGTTTTTGTCTTCCTCTTCCTCTTCCTCTTCCTCCAGGGAATTGGTGTTCAGAGGGGAGAAGATGATTCACAGGTAATGCCATTTCATAAGTCTATAAGCAGGTGCAATCTCTGTGCTTGGAGTAAAAAGTGGTTTGGGGAAGGTGAACAGATTCACATTGTTTAGTTACTCCTTTATACTAGTACCATTATCTTCCCTAAAATCTTGTATGTAAATGATATTACCTCCATCTTTTAAATAAGAGAACAGAGTTTAAAATAGACAAAATCATTTACTCCCATCATGCAACTATTTTAAGCTAGAGATGAGATTCAAATCTGGATGCTTGACACTAAAGCATGTGATTTTCCCACTAAACATAATGTGAAGGTGGAAAAAGATGTAAGATCATAGACAGATAAACAGAAGCCTCAAAATAAATCCATTCTAAGAGTAAAATACATAAAAATTAATTTATACTGAACTAGAATCTTACTTAAATTCCTCCTGTCTCTTGAAAGTATAGTTTTTTGTTTTTATTTTTAATTTAGAAGCTGCATTAGACTGGGAGCTAAGTTTTATACATTTAATTGCTTAAAGTTTAGTTAAGTGAATAAAATCTGTCTTACTTTTTTGAAGTAACTTTTTAATATTTACTCAACAAAATAATATTATCCGGTAGCATCTGATTATATAACATTTCAGTAAAGGAGATGATTTTTTTATCATGTCAGAAATAATCAAATATACATTCGTAAGAAACCATATAGCATAAGGATGCTAATCAAAATCCCCTCATTCTAATGGTATTGAGAAGGAACTCTTTTCTCAAAAATTCTTGAACTTCTATTCTAAAAGATCTTGCTTCTCAGAAGTTGAATTATGTGTTTTAAGATCATACAAAATTATTAACTCCTGCATATATAACTCTGTTTAGAAATTAGTCCATGGTTGAAATATTTGTAAAAAAACATGAGTAAAATACATTGACTTATACCTATACATGCACACATATAATTCCTCCATAAAGGACTAGTACAGTAGTAAAAAAGAATATTTAGGCAAGGTCTTAGTGCAGATGGTAGTAATATAAAGCAGCAAGAGTGGTATCCAAAACTTGTGTTCATTCTGCCCAAAGTTTTATTCACAGTTTAATCTGTATAATGATTTTTTTAAGAATACTTAAAAAGTCATTCATTATAAACCTCAAATATATCTGTGAATTAATCTGAGTAGGTGTCCCTTTCATAAATTTAAAGACCACAATTCATAGAATTTTAATGATTTTTTCCTTTTGGAGAAAAACACATAGATAAATAGATGAATAGATGGATACTTAGATAGATAGATAGATGATAAATAGCACATTCTTAATATGGTGGTATCACATTCAAAATGTGGTGATATCACTCCCACACTCCCAGAGGATGAAAATTGTTCTTAAGGGAGTAAAAATATTAATATTTAAATTTAATAAGCAAATATACATGAAGTATGTAAATATACAATATATTTGTGGTATTAAAATTTCATGGACTATTAGGAAAAATATCTAAAAAGGCTACTATGGGAGGAGATAATTTTTGGAAAGGTTGATAAATACAGAGTAAAACAGAGAGAGAGAGAAAGTGAGAGATTGAGGGAGGATGTGGCATACACATTCAGATGTTTAAGTATGGAAGTATGGATACTTAATTATTTTGTCATTGCCTCATTCTTTGGTGTGGAAATTTGAATTTTGTGAAACCCAGAAAATATTAAGTTTTTGAACGAATCCCTTTCTGTGGGTAGGTGGGGTCCTTTGATTGCACAAAATTCATTTAAGGGATCTTTGATTATATCATTTGATTAGACTGCTTTAGGCTTTTGAGTGGACTATGTCAGTGAAGAGTGACCCAGTTTGCAACTCTGTCCACTCTCTGAAGCTTATATAAAACAAGGCACTGAGAGGAGAGACACAGAAAAGGGAGCTCTGCTATTTTGATCTGGCCATGTGAGAAAGAGGACTCCATGTTTGCCTACAGCAGCAGAAAGACAGAGAAGCCCTGAGAGGCTCAAGGAGATAAGGCCCAGGGATTGATGTCTAATCACCAACAGCTTAGCTTCAGGAGAAAGTAGAAGGAGACCTGGAGACCCACCATCTTACCTCACCATGTGGTAGGACTCCAGGATCTGCTAGCAGCTGACCTTTGGTGAAAAAGCATCTCTGATGATGCCTTAATTAGGACATCCTCTCAGATTTTCCCCTAATAAACTCCCATTATATAACCAACATATTTCTCATATATTGCATTGGCAGTCCTTTAACAAACTAATACATTTGGGATGCAAGAATTTTCCTTGAACCCTGAGGAATGGTTGAAGATTAAACCTACCTTGTACTGTGAGATAGGGTTTCACTTGCTATGGATTCATGCTCTGATGTCAAATGACTATGCTTGTCTATTGTGAGAGAATATCAGAAGTTTGGGTTGGAGAAGAGAAGAAGTACCTTTGAAGGAAATAGAAAGGAAAAAAGGAGGTCAGAAGATGTAATAAAGAAAACAGTGAAGATTACTAAAGGGGATGCCCAGGAGCCCTGGAGCTGAAATGAGAAAAAATGCTCAAAATGAGAGTTATGCAGCCCAGTAAGAGTCTAATTATGATGATTGAAATTATAAACCTTTTCTTGTGAATGTGAAACTTAGTCTAGTATTATTTATTGCATAAGAGTTACTTCCTGAAAGCCTCTTTGTTGCTCAAATGTGGCCTCTCTATAAGCCAAACTCAACATATAAACTAACTACCTTCCCCAGGCATGGGACATCACTCCTGGAGATGAGTCTCCCTGGCATCAAGAGATTATTATCAAGTGCCAACTAGCATTGCAGCTGGAGAAAGACCTTGACCAAAA
>PVKH010020683.1:0-14524 GCA_004027955.1 Chaetophractus vellerosus | reverse complement strand
GCTAGAACACTAAAATAAGGTGTTTTGCATAAAGTAAAAGGAAGTAAATATAATTTTTAATGACAGTGTGGTCTATTTTATAGCTGTGCCATAATATCTTTAACTAGTTCTCTATTTCCCAATCTTTAAAATTTTTAAATAAAGTTGTGTATGAACATTTTCATGTAGAAACACTTTCTTCATTTGGGATTATTTTCTCAGGGTGGATTCTTAGAAATTGCAACTAGAATAGACAGAATACGTTTTTAAAGTGCTGATTATATACAGCAAACATTCTCTTTGAAAATTTGGGTATCAAAGAAAATTAAGACAAAAACAAAAATATCACCAGGCAGAGAAAGGCAATTACTGCTATTTTCTTTCAATCTTTTGCATATGCTTAAATATTAACGAAAGTGAGTTTATAATGAATCATCGGATTTGTGTCCTACCTTTTGTCACTTCATATTATATCATGAGACTTTTCCAAAATTCAGATATTTTTTGAAACCTTGATTGTTAGAGCTGAGTGGTATTTTATCAAATGAATTTGCAAAAGTTGAGTTTTCCTTTTCCATTTTCATGGATACTTAGATTGTTTAAATTGTTTTGGGATTATGATGCTGCATTGAACATCCATGCACATAAATTTTTTTCACATATACCTATGATTTTTTTACTTTAAGCTAGATTCTTGGAAATGGAATTCCTGAGTCCAAAGTTAGAAGCATTTTGTTGAATTGCTTTTCAAAAAGTTAGCAGTAAGTTCACTCCTACCCATATTTATGAGAAACTTGCAAATTTATATTCTTGTTTATACCCCACTTGGCATTGAGAATTACCATGAAAATTTTTTCCAAGTTTCATAAGGAAAACTGGTAACATTTTAATTTTCATTTCTTCGATTATTAATGACCTTGAACTTTTCCTTTAATGTTTATTAGCCATTTGCTTTCCCCCTTGTGTGTTCTCTGTTCATACCTTTTGCTCATTTAGCTATTTGATGCATTTGCATTTTTAAAAGAGGAACTCATTAACAAAATAAATCTCTAATTAGTGAAACCTCTGTAGGAAATATTTTCTATGCAGAGGGGGATCTTGCTCTTGTCTACTGTTTTTGAAAATTTATTCAATAAAAAATTTGAGAAACTATTTGGTATGAAGAACTATACACTGTGGGAAATAAATTGGGAAAAAATATTTCTTGCTGTAAGGAAAAGGCCATTGTGTGGGTTGAGCAAAATAATTTGGCTTATTGCTTTTAAGAGCTCACTGATTTCTGCTTCAGAAATTATAAAAATGAATTAAAGTACATTAGAGAAAATATGGACAATAACAAAAACAAGAGGATAATTATTACTAGTTATACCACCTTAATGCCTTTGCACTTCTGTATAGCTTTCTATGCATTTTAACATTGTTGTAATCAAACTCCCATATACTTTGTATCTTGCTACTTTTATTTAATAGTTTTTTGTTAGAAGGAGTCTTTATTCCAATGGCTGAGTAGCGTCTCCCTACTATTTAGTTCACCATACCCATATTTTGTGGCACCGAGATTGTTTCCATGTTTCCGTATATTTTCTTTAGGTCTGTTCTATATTTCTTATAAGTTTTTTTTTTCATTTAGTGTAAAGTGGGCATAATACTCAAACTTTTTGCATTTTAATTATAAGCTTTTTAGAATAGCTAATTAGAAAGATTTAAGGAATGACGAAGAGTGATTGTTGGGTAACCATGCCACTTTTTGCGGTTGATAATTTGGGGCGATGGTTTCCTTGATTACCTCTGATCACACCACTTCAGTTGCTTCTTGTGTTGCATTGGAGAGCACACAATTCAATACCAGAAGACCTGAATTCATACTTTACTGTGTGATCTTGGGCAAATTATGATTTTAGAGTCTCCCTTTTTCTCATCTATGAAGTACAGCTTCTAAAGCCTGCACCACACAATGTTGTTGTGAAGATTAAATGAAATAGTTTACAGTGCCCCCAAATTAGTTCAAATTAATGTTCGATTCCTCCCTCTCTCATTTAATCTCCTTTCATTCTGGCTATTTGGGAGGAAAACTAGAGCTTGAGTTGGCTTGAGGGGTTGGCTTTTCTATTTCTTCTTTTCAAACTCTTTGTAGGAATAGGATCTTAATCCTGGCTGTGCCTTTTAAGTCTTCTTGAAACCTCTTAAAATACAGTAATTACTGATTTTCCATCAGTTTTCTCTAAGGCAATGTATGAATATAATTTAGATTCAAAAAGTCTTTTTTATCCTCTCTTTGGTTGACTGCAGATTGCCAGAGTATATCAGGCAGAGCCAGGCTTCTAAGTCACAGTTCATAAGTCAGCAGCTTTTTCATGAAACCAGGCTCCTCCTGCCTCTCCTTGTGCATCTAATAGACTTTCTTTTCCTTATTCATGTCCTTGAAACTTGTCCTTCACATATTTTTCTTATTAAGTGTTAAGATTTTTGATGCAACTTGAACAGAAGTACTCAAGATATTTTATCCTAATTCCATAGTAATATAAGCGAAAATTACATTTTAGGAGGGTTAAATGAGATTCTAAAAAGTGTACCTGCACACAGTGCCTTTTGTGCTCATGAGAGAAATGATACCTCTATACATGTGCCTTCATTATCCATTACTTAAAGGCATCACTGAAATAAAATAGGAAATCAATGTTCTGGAAAAGGTGCTTTCTGTTTTAGACTCCAAAGTTTAAAAGAAGCAGAACTTTCCTAGTATATGTGTCTTTTCCTACAGCAGGTAATTTACTGGCCATGACCATATAATGCCAACAGTGGCTCATGAGCTGGGTGAAAGAACATTATGCACATACAATAAAAAAGGAAAACTATGTCTCCCAGGATATTGTGCAAAAGGAGGGACACCATGAAATTAATTTTTAAAAAAAATACATGTTTCGATATTATTACTGCTTACGGTGTGCAGCTTCTTTTCCTGTTTCAGTGTGATAGCGTGGGAGGAAAGAGGGCTATGAATTCTACTGAGCTACCCAGATTGAATGTGTGGCTGTTGGGGGAGGGATGGGGGAGGGGTGGATGAGAAGGGCGGATGGAGAGGAAGGGCAGAGGTTGGTGACAGGGTAAAGCCAGGATTGAGCAGTGGCTTAAAAAAACAGTTTTAAGTGTAAATTTATTATCTTACAGTTCTAGAGGTCAGAGGTCCAAAAATAGGTCTCACTGGGCCAAAACCAAGTTGTCTGCAGGGTTGTATTCCTTTCTGGAAGCTCTAAGGGAGAATTGGTTTTCTTGCCTTTTCCAGTGTTTAGAGGCCATCTGCCTTCCTTGGCTTGTGGCCCCCTTCCATCTTCAAAGCCAGCAATGGCCAGTTGAATCTTTGTCAAGATGCCATCTCTCTGGTTCTGACTCTTCTGCCTTCCTTTTCCCCATTTAAGAAGCCATTTGATTATATTGGGCCCACCAGGGTAATCTTTAAAGCCAACTGATTAGCAAACTTAATTCCATCTATGACCTTGATTGCCCTTTGCTTTGTAATATAACATAGTGACAGGTTATGGAGATTAGGATATGGACGTTGTTGTTGGGCCATTGCTCTGCCTACCAGTGTCTGTCCTCTGGAACATAAAGATTCATGTCTGCCTCACATGCAAAATATATCCACCTTTTTCCAAAGTCCTCAAAGGTCTCAACCCATTACAGTATCAATTCAAGTCCAAAATTTCATTGTAATATCATTAGCTGAAGAGTCCAAAATTTCAATATGTAAACCATTTAAATCAGGGATGGGTTGGGCTCTGAATATAATCCACATTGGGGGACAATTCCTTTCCATCTGTGAATGTGAAACTTAAAAAACAAGTTATTTGCTCCCAACATGCAATGGTGGGACAAGCATAGGATATTATTTATAAAAGTTCTGTTTAAAAAGGGCAGAAAATGGAAGAAAACAAGGAATCACAAGTCCCAAGCAACTTCAAAATCCAGCTGGGCACACTCCATTTGTTTTCTAGGCCTGGGAATAATCTCCGGTGACTCAGCTATACCTTCTTTGTTTGAGTCTCCATCCTGGAGTCATCTTTCCTTTTTCATGAAAGGTATCACATTCATATGTTTGTAGTTAAGCCATTTTATCAGCCTGTTTTTTTGCTTTAGAATCTTGGGGCTCTGACAGCCTTCTTTCATTTTGTACCCTCTCTAATCTCTTTTGTCCCAAACTGGTAGTGTTTCTGCTTGTATAAAATTCTCAAGAACATGCTGACAGCTTGATTTGATTTCAGTGAGACCCATGCTGAACTTCTAACCTACTAGACAGTAATACGATACATTGGCATTGTTTTAAGCCACTAAGTTTGTGGTAGTTTGTAGTACCAGCAATAGGAAATATAATTGGATATAGCAATATGGAGATCATTGAAGACAATGACAAAGACTTCTTTAGGGAAATTATGAGAAATGAAAGTTGTTTTTGAGGAGATTCAAGAGAAAAGAAGAACAACTGAACAGACAGTGTGTATAGACTACACTTGAATTTCCCACATACTATATACTTTCTTACCTCTTTGCCTTAGCTCATTATCTTCCTTGACTGGCTTGTACTTCTTACTACCTATCCCACCTCCCATTCTTCTGGTTAATTCCTATCATTAAACCTTCCTTCACTCTTTCAATTCGGGTTAGCTTTCTCCTTGTAATAGATTTCAATAAATGTCTACAGAATTGATAATTATTTTGTTTATTCTTGCACATTGATAAATTAAGCATTTATGAAATACCCTACTACCCTATGAAGTTTTATTATTTCTCTTCTTTACATACAGTTCAGTAGTTAGGTTTCTATTCAAATATTTGTAAGGTAAGCAGAAAGATTAGCCAAAAGAACAAATAGCCATCAAATTTCAATCAAATCATAGCTTCAGCACATAAAAACTATTTACTTAGGTGAAAGCTCTTTCCCAGGGAAATATTTGAAGATCATTATCCTAAGTTTCAAAAGTAAATTTCCAAGTAAGTCCTGAATTATGATTTTCCATGGAAAGAAAAAAGGCATAATTCTAAAACTGAATATGAAGCTATTTAACTTTCCGGAAAGAGGATGCTAGGAAATGCTATAAACATTTGAAAGCTTAAACACACCTGCGTTGAAAGCTTAAACACACACAGACATAGGAACTAGCAAATTAAACCAATTAAAGTAATCAGGAAGCAAAACTTACCAAAATAAACAGAAAAATTATTTAGGTTTTTAGGTGTCATCGAATTTTACTTCCTTGATCTTAATTTTCCTTTTAAACTTTCTCACTTGTTCCTATCAAATCCCTGTGCTTCCTCTCAGCAATCCACCCCTCCCATAGACATGATTTCCTGTGGCTGCAGAAACCACATTGTTCAGTTAATTCTCCTGCTCTCTCACTATGCACCGCTCCCCACGCTCTCTTTTCATTGGCTCACAGGCATTGAAATCTGCTTTGAGAAAGCAGCACCATCTTACATAACCAGAAGGAAGTCTTTGATATCGCAACTACACCCATCTGAAACACTCTGGAACAAGCACAGAAGCAAGTAGTGTTTCACAGCAGCCAAGGCACTGTCACAAAGAACACACTCTACAATTCAGAGAATTTATTTTTTGGAGAGTCTTCCAGGTTCTCACCCTGAGTCTGCTTACTTTGACACAGTCCATTTATCAATATATCCTGAGGACATTAATGACTGATGTCATAAACCGATCACTAATATTCATTTCTGTGATGATCTTGAGTCCTAAGTACAAGTTAGTGTTCTGTAAATTCAAATAGTTCTAGGAAGTGGACAGTTCATCACTCAAAGAGTTACATCCAAAATGGTTAAAACAGAAACAGTTTCAGCACTTAGGAAATGAACTTCATTAGTTTACTAACTACATTCCACATTTTTTTGTGGAATATGAGATTTCCTAATAATGCAGAAAATGTTTTTTCCAATTCATCCAGCAGCAGGACTTTATGATTTTAAATTTATTTGCTTTAAAAAATTAAATGTGTTTGTACAACAGTTTAATGATAACTAAAAACATCTTTTGGAGTCCATATGATGCAGTAGCTTTGGAAAGACTGGCTGATGAGTCACAGTTGTCCAATTGACTCTGAATTCAGATAGCTTGGGTTCAGATCATTATTTTGCCACTGACATAATGATTTTCCATTGTTGGCTTAAAAGCAGCCACAAATAAAGATAACGTTCAAGCTCATTTGAACTGAAATTGTTCCCTGCCTCAGTTTCCTCATTTGTGAAAACAGGATAATAAATATAGCTACCGATTAGTGTAGTGCACAGAGTAAACACACAATAAATGTTAGTTGTTATAATGATTTTTGTATAGTTGTATTTTTATCCCTTTCAGAAGCATATACATTAGATGCATAGAGAGAAACCAGAGAGAATTACAAAATCTTAGCATTAAAAGAGAACTTAATTATTCAACAAAGGGAGCTCAGAAATTATCTAACCCCCCCTTCGCCCAATATAGGCATCTCTCCTCAACTCCCTTGCATGTGCATGGAAAATTCACTGAAAGGAGCTAGCTCTTTTAGGGGTGTTTCTTTTGTGGCGTGGCTCTGCCGACTTTATCCGTGGATCCTAGTCTTCCTTTTAGAGCAGTAGAGAATAAACTTAACCACCCTTTATTGAACACAGGCTGTGTTGCAGGTACTATACTATATACCTTACATGTATCATTATTAATCCTTACAAAAACAGAACTGATATTTTCAACTCTATTTTAAAGATAAAATAATTGAGGCACAGAGGGCCAAAGTTCTTTTCTGAGGTCATACAGTTAATAAGTTTAAAAATGATGAAGTATTCTTATCAGTAACATCCCTTTAAATATTTGAAAATATATTATTTGAGAATATGGCTTATTCTTCTCTAAGCTTTCTCTTTGCAAGTGCCCCTGGCATTCCTTATTTGACATAAGCACTATATTTTGTACCTGTCACCCTTTCATGAATACCTTAAAAATTCTTAATAATGCTCTTAAACATGGCACCCAGGAGTGACTGCTCTTCTCCAGATAGATGTTGTCTTCTCTGATTGGGATCTTACTCAATTATACAGCTTAAGACATTTTATTTTTTTCTGTAGCTATATCAAAATATTGATTAATGTTCAGCTGGAGATCAACTAAAACTTTTAGGTTTTCTCCCCTCATTCAAAATGCTATCAAGTCTTGTCTCTCCCATCTTGTACACGTGCACGGTTTATTTTTATTTTTGCTTTTTAAATCTTAACATGTCAATTTAATCTCACGGGTTTCATGTCAGTGTTCTGCCTTGTCAAGATCATTTTGAATCTTACTTATGTCATTCAGCATATTAGCTCTGCCTTTCAACTTAGTGTTATTTGCAAATTTGATAACCATGTTTTCTGTGCCTTCATCAAAGCTGTAGCTAAAAATACTGAACAAGAAAGAGGCAAACATATAATCCTGTAGCACTACCAGCAACACTTTAGTTAATGAGGCTCCATTAATGGTCAAGCAATAAAAGATAATGCAGCTTTGTTTGTACAGTATTTAATAATTTCAAAACCCTATATTATCATAGAAACCATTATCTTGATCTAATCCAGTCCTTATAACTACCTCATTGGATAGGCAGAAATTAGATAAAGGACAAGAGGCTGAGATGCAGCAGTAAGTGTGCTGGGATTTTAGGAGCTTTGGAAAGAGTGCTTCTCCTCCTTAAGTTCCTTCTCATTCATTAATTGGCATGAGGAATTCCACTCTAGTCCTAATTTAATTCCAATGGCCAGTATAGTCTTAGAGCTTTTCTGAAATGAAAGAGCCCTTGCTTTGTGCCTGGCCCAGTGTCCCAGATGCTGAATGCTTACCTTCATTTCCCATACTCTTGTTGCTTAAGACTCCCTAATCAGGACTGTAGTGTCACTGCAGATGCCTTAAGCTCCTGGGCTTTTTAAGCTCCTCTCTCATATTCGTCTGCAATGATCCCAATCTATGACAGACAGCGACAGAGTGAGAGGGAACATGGGACATGGGCTCCTCAAAGCAAACTTTGTCCCCCACCTGATTTGGCATAGAGAGCCCCTACTTATATTATTATTGAAATAGTATGTATGTGAATGATTATATGGTTAGGAAATAAGATACATGCAAAAACACTAAAAAATTACTTTTTTTTTTTTAGGCTGGAGAAAGAGAAGTGACCTAATTATTATTTTCTACTACGTGGTGGATTGTGCCCATCTGTTTTTCTCCTCCACCAGGAATAGAACTAGAGGAAACAGGTTTAATCGTAGTCTGAGATTTGCAGTTTAAACATAAAGGAGAATTTCCTGACAGTGAGTAGTGGATTATAGAATTTGTTTCTTGTGAGGTTTAGATTTCCACCTGGCTGGGCTATGCTTGGCACAGTTGCCTCTGAAGGTGGAGGGGGGAGGGGGAAAAATATAAGTTAAATGACCTCTCAAAGTTTCCTCTTCCTAAGAATTTATGTTTAACTTTTTGGAAAAAAAAAAGAACTAAAATGGCTTCATACTCTCCTAACTTTTCAAATGTAAGATAATACGAATTCATGATTTATTGGGAGGATGCATTTACAACTAACTTCAAAAAATGGATATTCAGCCACTTTCAGGGCATAGGAGAGCAGATCTGTGATTTTTTGAAAGATTGAACATGGTTTACTGAAGTGCATTTTGGGGCTTGCTTTAGTCAAAGTTGTTATTTATTTAGTAATGCTTCACATTTCTAAAAATGAGTTTGAATATGGAAAGAAGCAAATGTTTTTTTTTTTCATGTGACAGTATTTGGCTTAGATAATGTTGATAGTAGCAACTTTAGTTCCCATCATTTTTGCCCATGAGTTGATAGAAAGCCTTTATAGACCTAGTAATTGTAGTACAAATTATAGATAATGGCAATAGGAATAAAAATAACTCAACTATTGTATTATATGGTATGGTTAACTAAAACATGTGATCTAGTTGGAGAATAACTGAAGTAGAAATAAATAACTATAGATAAGGGAGGAAGGTGAGATTCAAAATGACCTAAGATAAAGGTCACCTTAGAAATCTATGTCCGTATCAAAGTATTGAGTCCTGTTAAACTCACATATGCACCTGCATGGCAACTATTCTCCCACAAACAAGTGCTAAATGTTAAAAATGTGAACTTCTGAATCTTGATAGATAATGTTAAATATTCAAGTCTGATAATTAAAGGTGAGATTTTTTATGACAGTAGGTTAAATACTAATAATTACACTGTAACCTCCAATAAGGATTCCAAGTGCCTTTCAAGTTAGAAAATGACTGCTATATTTACTTTTTGGATTCTTTTTGAACATTGGATTTGTACAAATGGAAAAGGAGTGATTTAATTTAGGACAACCACAATGCTTCATGATTTAATTAAGACATTTTGAAAGAATATTAAAGTTTTGCTAAAGGGACTGTGTCAAATGCTGGTATTTGTATAAAAACCTGAATTAATCTCTAGGTTAAGCAGCTCTTTGGTAAATAAACAAATGAATGCAAAATGTTCTTTAGAGATATTGACAACAGGTACATTGTTAGGGACTTTACTGGGGAGCTATTTCCCCTATTTCTTAGGTTTTAAGAGGGAAAGTGATTCAGAAATCTGCCATTCAGGGCATGTAGAGTAAACTAATATTTTCCTAAAGAATAGAAATTAAAGTTTGAGAAAACTGTAATTTACTATATGCAGGGAATAAAGTCTCTAAGATTTTCATGATTCCTGACAGCATTGGTGAGTTGCAGGTAGAATTCACAACTCATATTTGACAGAATTTTATGTCACTGTGGGAATTATATTACCTTTGCTTTCCTTTTCTGACAATTTTCTGCCTATTTACTGAGTCTGCCTCTCTACCATTCCCCAGGTCTCAATATGATTATATCTAGTCCACATAACTATTCTTTCAAACGATAGAGCTTTCCTCAATATCTTGTGCAGATCTACAGTTTCATACCATAACCCTTATCATTTTCCCACTACAAGTAACAAATTGAGAGGATGTGACATGTACTTTATAATAGAAAATTCTGGATTTGTGTGAGAACAGAGAATTTTTGGGATACAACGACAGGAAGCTGTACCTCGTGCTTGGGAAATGAATGACTTGGGTGAGGAACTCACAGTAAGAAATTATTCTCTATTATTAAAAAATAATGTGGTTAGGTCATATTTAGTTGAGAAGAAGATGAGGTCTCTTTAAAACTAAAAAGTTTGGGAAGTGTGGTGGTTTGGAGTTATGTACCCCAGAAAAAGATATACTTAATCCATTCCTGTGGATGTGAACCCTTTGTAAAAAGGGCCCTTTGATGAGGCTACTTCAGGTAAAAATTGTGGCCCAACTGAATCAGGTTGGGCTTTAATCCAGATTACTGGAGACCTGTATAAGCAGAATAAAAGTCAGATGGAAAGAAGCCATGGGAGGAGCTAGAAGCTAGAAGTCAAAGGACTTGGATGTGAAGGAGAGGATGCTGCTGTGTGCACTGCCATGAGACAAAAAGCCAAGACCAAGGGTCACCAGCAGCCAGCTCCAGAATGCCATATTCTTAGGGGAGAAAGCATCATTTTGTTGATACCTTGGTTTTGGACTTCTCCTAGCCTCAAAGCTGTGAGCCATTATATTCCAGTTGTTTAAGCCAACCCATTGTATAGTATTTGTTTTAGCAGCTGGGAAACTAAAACAGAAAGTAAGATTATTAGTTATAAGATACATTATTATATAAATTCTTAAAACTAAGAAAACCTGTGAGAATTTTAATACCTTCTGGGCATAGTGCTAGTCGCCTTCCAAAATCTCTTCTTCCAGGGCACATAGCACGCTACCAGGAGCTATGTTTACCAGCCTCCTTTGCTGCAAAGGGTGCCATGTGACAAAACTTCTTGCCACGCAATAGGGGAAGTAATGCATGAAATTTTGCCCTCACTCTCTTACTCATTCTTGGCCTACCCCTTTTCCATTTCCTTTGAGCTGCAACATAGATATTCTCAAGTCCCAGCTTGATGATGAGATGGGAACTAATCCCTAGGCATGGTGGAGCAACAAGGTAAAAGGAACATGGTCCTTTGATAACTGAACGGAATGGAGACAACCTTCCAAACTGGCTGCTCACCTTGGAACATGCATGCATGAAAGATAAATGCTTACTTCTTTAACTCAGGAGTCTCTTTAATAGAGAAACGTATCTGTACCCTAACCTATCTATTTTTTATGAATGAATATTTCAAACCAAGAAAAAATATCAGGGTTATTATGTTAAAGAGTTTTCATGATAAGATAAAGATGAAAAAGAAAGTCTTATTATACCATGTTTATGCTTCTGTCTCTCCAGATTCACTCTTCCCTTTCTCCATTCTGTTCAATGCCTCATGAGGCTGGCCTTTACAGATTATTGAAACAGGCATTCTTGCTCTCTGGCTTTTGGTTAGGTTTAACTAATAGAGAGTCCTGGGAAATGAGGAGAAGTAGGTGAATGAGGTCAAGGCATTTACTCTTTTGGCTCTCCCATATAAGGGTGCCTCAGGCTGTTTTATACCTTTAACTGCAGGTAACTACCTCTTTCAAGGCAGTCTTTCCTACATGATTCTCTCCTCTTTTCCAGTAATGGCTCCCTCCCCTTATACTTTTGATGTTAATAAAGTTAGGTTACAGAACCACCCCTTGTTGTTTCTCTTGCCCTGCAAACACCTTTATAAATAGTCACTTTGTAATTAAATTCTCCTTGAATTATCTTAACTTGTGTTCCATCTGTTTCCTGTTGGGAACCTGACTAAAACATTATTTGTGCATCATTCTTTAAGGGTATTGTTATCTGAATGTTAGGAAATTATGATCAGCTTGAAATTACTTTTTTTTTTCTAAAGAAAATTATATTATAATTGAAGGGAAATTGAAGGAAAAGTATGCAATTTATGTTTTAGGTAGCTATACGTGTATAACCACAATTATTTTATAATGAAAACCTGACCTAGACCCCTGTTTATTTTTTTTCCAGAGGAGAGGTTAACTTAAATTCCAGACAGAGTGCTTGGGGGAAAAAACAAACAGACAAACAAAAGCAAAGACTTCTAGAGAATAGCGTTGAAATTAGTCTATTCTAGGAAGTGATAATTCACATCACTGGATGGCTCATGAGATGCTGGCAGTTGAATAGTATCCTTACAAAACTGATTGAATATCCTGGCCCTCAAGTGCTGTGGAACAACAAGTGGGTTGTAAAGTGGATTTTATCAGCCATCAACACTGAATTGAAATGAAAGAATTCAAGATTCTTTCATTTTGAAATGACAGAACTAAAGTAAACAAGGTTTAGCAAAAAGTTAATTTCTTTGCTGAAGTAATTGGGAAGTCTGGAAGTATGAGGCATGTCTAAGGCATCATGGGATTAAGAAATTGCTTCTTTCTTGAATTCTTGACTTTAATTTGTTCTGTGCATTGACATCATTCTGAGGCAGGATTTTTCTATTAAGAAAGATGGTTGCTGTGGCAGTTTGAGATTATTTATGAATCCCAAAAAAGAGAAAGAATATGCTTGTAAACTAATCTATTCCTCTCGGTGTGATACCCTTTAATTGTATTAAATTCAGCTGAAATGTCTTTAATTAGATTACCTGTTAAGAGTAGGCTTTTTGATTTGACTATGTTAGAGGTAATGGCTCAGGCTGAATGCCCACCCCTTTGCTGGATCTGTATAAATGGACACTCAGTTAAGAAGACACATGGGAAGAGAGAGCTCAGTAATTTTTGATCCAGCCATGTGACAGAAGATGAAGGCTCAAACAGCTAAAGGCCCGGGGACAGGTGAGTCATATTGCCTGAGCTTACAGCTGAGATTGGGAAGAACATCTGAAACTGATACAGGAAGCTCTATGCCAGCCTGTAGCTGAAATCAGAAGACGCTGGGCCCACAGAGCGTCAAGAGGAAGAGGAAGCCCTGAAAGGAAGGCAGAGAACAGCCAGAGAACAGTGACCATCTTGCTTCAACACTTGGCAACTGACTTTGGTGAAAAAGCAAACTTGGGATGGATTTTTTTTTTAAGAAATCAATTTTATTGATACATATAAAGCATACAATTTATCCGAAGTGTACAATCAGTGGTATTTAGTATAATCACATAGTTGTGCATTCATCACTTCAATCATTATTAAAGCATTATTTCAATAATAATAATAAAAATAATAAAACAGACAAACAAGAAAATTCCTCACCTTTTAGTTTCTGTTTCCCCTGCTGTCCCTAGCTGCTGTTTCTGGCAATTCTTGCACAATATTTATTTGTTTATTAAGTGGTTTTATTGAGATATTGTCATATACCAGAAGATCTATCCAAAGTGTATAATCAATGGCTTCTTTTTTAGCTGTTAAAAAGCCCATTATTGTAAAATTGTAAAATAAATAAAAAAATAGATTGAAAGAAATTATAAATTTTAAAAGAAAGTGCAAGGACAGGTTAGATTTAATGTAATCAATTATGAAAAATAGCATAGCAACAAACATTTATAAATGTAAATAACAATTCAAATATAATAGAAATTAATTATAACATAATTCTAATTTTTATATTACAGCTCTAACTATTGGACATAATATTCTCTACGAGTTAAATAAATTATTGATTTAGTCATTTAATTTTTGTTTAGGCCATAATTCTTCCTAGATAATCAAATTCCTATTTGAGAATTTTTCACATCTTATTGGAATGAATTACAACAGATAACAGTTTGCCAACTCATAATTTTATGAGGCAGAAAAACTCAAAATCTTGTTCAACAGTAGTCAGGCTAAATCGTTATTGATAAAGATAGATTGTTTTAATTAAAGAGTAGGAATAAGAAAGGGTTAAAGAAAAATGTATACAAAAAATTATTTCTTCTCCGGCCCTCCTCACTTAAAGGCAAGTGTTTATTTTGTATGAAAAATTACGGAATTCTGATCACAGGAACAATTTGCCAATTACACTGAGTAATTATTGTTCATATACTAAAATGTTATTTTACATTTATCTGGTCTACTTCAGCTCATTTTTGGTTACCCTTTGCATGGAATACTTTTTTCCAGCCTTTCACTTTTAAACTGGTTTTGTTCTTACCTCTGAGGTGGGTCTCTTATAGACAACATATAGATGGCTCATATTTTTTTAATCCATTCTATTGGTCTATGTCTTTTGGTTGGGAAGTTCAATCCATTAATATTCAGTATTATTACTGTAAAGGCATTACTTACTTCATCCATTTTGTCCTTCAGTTCTCTTTCATCATATCGTTCTATTGTCTGTCCTCTTAGCCTTTAGTTTACCCTTCCTAATAATCTTCATTTCTAAACTCTTCTCCAAATCTCTTGCCCTTGTTTTTTCCTTTCAGGCTGCAGCACCCCCTTTAGTATCTCTTGCATATTTGGTCTTTTGGTAGCATATTCTATCAGTTTTTGTTTGTCTCTGAAGACTTTGGACTCACCCTCATTTTTGAAGGACAGCTTTGCTGGACACAGAATTCTTGCTGGCATTTTTTCTCTTTTAGTACCTTAAATACATC
>PVKH010020682.1:0-14524 GCA_004027955.1 Chaetophractus vellerosus | reverse complement strand
TACCCAAGTCCATTTTCTATATTATATCTGAAATAATTCCTTAAATATTAAAAAACATAATCTTTATACCTTTCATGGTTTTAAAGCTTGAAATGTTTCCTCTGACCCTTAGGTTTATGGGATTGTTGATGATCTGACCCCTTTTAATATCCAACATCATGTCTAAGTTCTATCTTCTAGCCAGGTCAAAATTCTGTGGCTTCTTCAGGTGTGCCATGTACACACTTAGAAGCCCTTACAACAAGCCCTATTTCCTCCTCCTGGGTATCTCATCCATTGCTCATTCTCTGGCTACCTGTTTCCTATTCTTTAGGTATCAGTATAGAGTCACTTCTTTCAGGAACTTCCCCTGATCCATGGAGATTTGGTGTCACTTCCTCATGCACTTTATATGCAGAAGTTTTAGATAGAGTTTCTATCTTAGAATTTACCATGCAGTCCCTTAATTGTCTTTCTAGACCCTAGAGTTATCTCCTAAAATATAAAATTAGGCCTGTGTTTTGTTTAATAAAATATAGCTTTTATCACCATTATTATCTGTAAGTAGGGGATACTCCCCAATGATTTTTGTGTGACTTAAATGGGGTATTAAATGAAAAATATCTGGAATAGACACTCAAACCTATGTTTCCCACATATACTTGCAATATGGGTTACCAGCTTATGCTTGAGTAATTCATTCACTTATTCTTTTGTTAAAAAATTATCTGGTGCCATTATGTACTGGGTTCTGTTACAAGTATTAGAGACACCAAAATAATAGCACATAGACTCTTCAATATAATTGGGGAAAGTTTATGTAGCAGAAGTATGACTCTATGGGTAACTTTGCCAAGTTGTGTGAAGTACCTTTTTGTACATGGGACGCTAAATCTCAATATTAAATATCTGTTGAAATTCAAACATCTAATGTTTGGGATGAAATTCAAACATTATCAGCATGTTAAACATTTTTGGGGAGATGGGGACCTTTGTTGACCATGTTCTTACTAAATCAAAGAAGAGAAACTGGGCTTAGAAAACATGTGAGTATTGTGTCAGGAGATCTGGCCCATCCCCAAGGGGCACACAGATAGTCTCTGCATTCCTAGGGGTCCTCTGTGTTTTGACACGTTTCAGGAATGGAAGGAGAAGGAAGAGGAGAGCAGAGCATCAGCTTGCTTCTCCTGGGGACCATGACTGCTTATCTGGATTCAGATAATGTTTCCCATTTGTTTCACAGGGGCTGTATCACCATTCAGGGTGGTGGGTAATGCTCACAGATTTTCTTCCCATGATCCAAGCACAGGGAATTGAATTATCATTTAATGCACAAAGATTTATTGATTGCCACCTAGGTACTATGGCAGGGGCTGGAGATAAGTGGTGAACAAGATGACACAGTCCTTTTCTGCACAAAGCTTTTGGTTTAGCTGGGGAGACTGACGTTAAAAAAGATAATTCATAAAATATATATTTAACCACAACTGTGATAAGTAAGTGCAGTGGTATAGAACTTCAATGTGCTAAGAAAAAAAAAAGCTAAATCTTACCTGTTCTTTAGATAAAGGAAGATTAATTTGCTTATTTGAGGAATCTCATTTCAAAAGTGAAACCTAAATGTTGGAAAACATTTTCCAGGCAAAAGGAGAGTTGGAAACTAGGAAAGCCTTCCAGGCAATGGAAATACGGCAGGCAAAGACCCACAGACTAGAAAAAACCTGGAAGGGTTGAGAAACTGAAATAAGTCCAGGGTGTCAGAAAGGTAGAAATGGACTAGGAAACTGGTCTGAAATGAGGCCACCTGGATGGTCAGGGGCCAGCTTGTGCTCAATTTTCAGGCACTGTGCTAAGTGGTTTACATACATTAGCCGATGTAATTATCACAGCACCTGGCACACAATATCATTCTTTCCCAATTGAAGGAACCAAAATATAGGCAGCTTACTTGACTTGCTTGAGTTCATTCAGATTAGGAAGTGAGGGTTTGGAATTCAAATCAAAGTCTCTGACTGCAAAACCTATTATTATTATAACAACTATTATTTTTTAACTATGTTACAGTGTTCCCATGAATATCAGACTATAACTGTTTTCACTTGTTCTCAATTTTAGTTTCCAGGAGCAAAGTAAAGAAAATTATTTCTCCATTAATCTTCCTTACAGGGCACCTGATTTCACCTCCTTTGTTCTATATGGCTTATGAGCATGGCGTTGTTCTGGAAACCGAGAGAGAGATGGAGAGGAGAAAGAGAGGGAAAAGGAGAGGGAGATGGGATCTGCCATGTAAAATATATGGTGTCCTTTGACACCAGGGACAGGATAGAGACCCCTCAAGGACAGTGGCCACTGCCACCTCTCCAAATTGGGATTGTGAATTTATATATTCTGCTTCCCTGAAGTAGGGTGACTTTGTGTTTTAAGACTTTGCTCATGATATTTCATCTGCATTCTTTTCACATATTCAAATACAGTTCTCTTTTTTTCAGAGTCCAAGACTCTGACAGGAAAAGAATCATCTCATCAAAGAAAACTTGTGCCTATCCCCACTACTGTGTGACACAACCATCTCCCTGGCCACAATCACTTTTTCTTTTCTTCTGTAACATTTACACAAATTAAAGGAGCTGTGCCTAGAATAATAAGATCTGTAGGCGCACCAAGACTATTCTTCATTGCATTTGTGTTCAAAATTGTAGTCAAACTGAGTGAACTCTCTCCCTCCCTCTGACACAGCTACTGCAGATTGTGAATTATGTTATTTAATGCAGCTGGGAAGGAATGGGGTAAATGATAGCTCATTACCAATTTATACCAAGAGATCAGTCTCTAAGTTCAAGGCTATTCTCTTAGCCATGCCAGAAAAATTACACAGGCACTACTAGTTTTTATAACCCCCCTCAGGCAACCTGGAGCAATAAACATGATGGAAACGAAGACTTGCCATGTGTATCTAACAGCACCGAGGAGAGTGGCTAGCTCAGTGCTGACACAGCACTCAGCTTGTATTAAAGGTTTGCATGTTACCTAGCTTTTTCTCTTTCTGGGTATCCCATTCTGCACAGGTGTGGACTGTGTGTTCCTGGTTGCCACTCCCCACGCATTAGCTTTTATGCAACTGAGCTCCTGCTTCACTGTAAGAGAAAAGAAAAGCTTTGAACAAAGTTCAGATTACATGGATGTGTGGCTGATTTTCACAGTCTCTGAGCAACAAAGTGTCCTGAATATGCCAAGGCTTAAGTATTTGCTCAAATACACATTTTATAAGGTTCATACCTCCAACTTCTTACTAATAATTTTCATCCAAATATAATGGCTGGACAGTTTTATGTGATCTCAGCACCCATAGGTGATTGTTCCATAAGTGGACCTTTGCCCCAAAGTGAGTCAATCTTCAGGTCTGTGAGATGAACTGCAATGCAAGTTCTGACCAACAGGTCCACTGAAGACTTAGTTTATAAATTGGATCCTCATAACTTGAGAGATAAAAAGATAGATGATTGGTGCAAGGACCAGAAGGAGATACGTCAATATACACAGTGCATGGTTTATTTAGGATACTAACATAGCACTAGAGGGGGGATTAATAAATGCCTTCTGTGGAGGTGTGGAAGAGTCAATGAGGTCAACACATATATATTAGATATAGCCAAACCTTATAGTTGCTAAATTGTAGGGTGTGACTATATTGCTTTTCCTGCATTTTAGACTACATCGTAGACTTCTGATTATGCAGTTTTTCTTGTGATCTTGTAGACTTATAGCTGTGTGGTTGTTCTCAGCTTTGGGAGGCCTGGAGGCATAGCCAAAGTTCCATCATAATTATTCTTGAAGGATACATGCAGTAATTTTGATGTAATGTAAGTAGTTGTTACTGTTGAATACATATCCATGATTTAAATAACCTGAGTAACTCTCAGGTTTGCAACTGAAACAACCTAATTAACCCCAGAAAAAATATGATAGAAGATAACAGAGCACAACATATCTAGCACAATGGTTCCTCCAGGGAATCTGTAGTAAGGAGTATTTGGTGTTTTGTCACCAGGACCTATTTCACACTTTTAACATCACTCCAATTTCCTTTTAGAAGGAAAATTACTTTGGGAGGTGACCCTATAGACAAATGGGATTTCTCTACTTCAGATATTTTTAATGAATTGGGGGACTAAACAAAGTCCAGCATGGCGAAGATCAAAGATACCTATAAGAAAATAATTTTGAATGAAGGAGACTATAGCAAAGTGGGCCTTGACTTAGAAGTAAGACATGAATGGTGGAGGATTAATGGTTCTAGATATGTTTTGGATCCCACCCTGACTCTGTATATCACCTTACAAAGTACAAGGATGGGGTTTTGATATAAAGAACTCTGTATCAGAGTCCCAGCAGCTCTGCTGTGGGAATCCTCTGTAAGAAAGATGGAAGGGAAAAGCAAAATCATTTCCCTACTTACAGGGAAGGAGAAGAGCCCTAGAGGTTTGGAAGAGATAAGCAATGGCATGCGAAGGTCAGAGGCCTGGAGAGTTTTGCAACGAACAGTCATGAACTGACACCTCTGGGCAGCAAAGTAATAGAGCAAAGTGGGAGGAAAACCATCAGAAAGAAACATGGAAATGGTAGTAGATGCTGAAGCAGAGAGATTATGGAGACTTCTTGCTTGTCCACCCTAAGGACTCTAAGAAGAAAAAGAACTTTATTTTAGATGAACAGACTGCTACACACCCACTAATTCTTGGTAATATTTGGCAAGGGAAATCTGAAGAAAGCCCAGACTTTCTGCTAGTCAAGCAAATGTAGCCTGTAGCATAAATATTTGGAGAAATTTTGTAAATAATATAGCAGATGAAGCAGTTTGGGCAATATTGGGATATTGAGCTAGTATTATAATTATGTTCCCTTCATAGCTTTGTTTGTTGAACTATTTTTTTTCTTTTTTCTTAGTAGTGATTTCATAGTTAGATAAATGATTTGAAAATTAGGAAGTGGTTGAAAAAATAGTAATTTTATTATGGCTTTCATAGTGGTATCTGGTGTTTCCCAAGTTAGATTCTGACGGTGAAGCCTCCTCAAATATGCCAAGTTCTTTCATACCATGTCTCCTTCAATGCATGATGCTGCTATTCTCTACTTCCAAGTTTCTGTGTTTGGCTCCCATTCACCTTTCTAACCCAGCTTAAAACTTACTATTTCAGATTGACCAGCCAATCTAAATTAGGTCTTTCTTACTCAACTTACTCAATGTACCATGTTCTACTGCTTCACAGCATCCATAACAATTGGATAAATGAATTTAGAGATGAGGTCATTTGCTTACTATTGCTTACTATTTGTGCTCTCTCCATTCTATATGTTCTATAACAACATCCCATTCAAGCATATAAATGTCACTGATTATGGAAATTGTTGCTTTGCATAGAAATGTGCAAAGGTAAGTCAGAGTTTTTATATACTCAAAAGGGGGGGCTTTCATATTTATATTTACTCTTTTTCATAATCATTAATATTAGGTTTATTAGGGAAATAGATTGGGATTGTTTGGAAGGAAAGGGCTATAAATTCGTTAACTTTAAAGAACAACTTGCTTCTCAATCCTCAGCCTGCTGCTGGGTTACAGGAGCCAGCTCATAAGACCCAAAATAGTAATAGCCTACAGTCTGTCCTTTCAATCCTCATGCCAAATCAAGCACCCCAAAATCTCTGCCATAGCCACAACAAATAGTAGGAAAAGTCCCATTAAAATAATATTATCTGGAGAAATGTTCTGGAGAAATGTTCATTGCCCACAGTAAAGACTGTCCTTTCCACTGTTATGTAAAGAACTTTATGATTCCTGGTGCCTAAAACAGTGGTTGGAAACTGAAAGGGTGTAATCAGAAGAGAGTTGAGGTGGCTATACTAATATCAGATAAAATCGACTTTAAGTGAAAAATTATTGTAAGGGACAAAGAAAGAGACTAATAGATATTGATAAAAGTATCAATTCATCAAGAACATATAGCAATTACAATGATAAGCAACTAACACAACAGAGCCCCAAAATATATAAAGCAAAGAGTGACAGGATTGAAGAGACAAATAGATGGTTCTACTTTTTTTTGCAGTACCAGGGCTGGAGATTGAACCTGGAACTTCATATGTGGGCAGCCAGTGCTCAACCACTGAGCCACATTGGCTTCCCTGAGTTGTTTTTTTTTTTTTTTTCATTTGTTTGCTTGTTGTTTTTTGGTTTTAGGAGGCACTGGGAACCGAACCTGTGACCTCCCATGTGGAAGGCAGACACTTAAACCAGGGACCTCCAATGTGGGATGCAGGCGCTTAACCACTTGAGCCTCATCTGTTCCCCTTATATTAATAGTAGAAGACTTCAATACACCGATTTCAATAATGAATAGAACATTTAAACAGAAATCATTGAGGAAATAGAGGATTTAATACTATAAATCAACGAGGCCAAAAGGATATATAGAACACTTCACTCAACAACAGCAAATGCACATTCTTCTCAAGTGCCCATGAAGCATTCTCCAGGATAGACCACATGTTATGTCACAAAAAAGTCTCAATAAATAACAAAAAGATTGAAATAATGTAGAGTATCTTCTCTGGCAAAATGGAATGAAGCTAGAAATAAATAAGAGAAGGAAAACCCAGAAAATACTCAAATATGTGGAAGTTAAACAATGCACTCATACCAATGGGTTGAAGAAAATACTATAAGATAAATCAGAAAATGCCTTGGGGCAGGCTGTAGCCCAGTGAATAGGGCGCCGGTACACCACATGGGAGGCCCCAGGTTTGGTTCTGCCTGAGAAGGCAAAGTCGCCGTAGGTGGGGCAGAGCCACCATGGGCAGGGCAAAAAGCCGCCATGGGCAGGGCAAAGCCACCATGGGCAGGGCGAGCCACCTGCGAATGGAGCAGAGCCGCCCACAAGCGGGAAAAGCCGCCTGCGCAGTAAACTGACTTGGAGCGTCGCCACAGCGGGGGGAGACAAAGCAGACATAGAAGAACACAAAAAAAGAACACACAGCAACAGCAAGCAGAAAGGGAAGGGATATGTAACAAAAAAAAAAGAAGAAGGAAATGCTTTAAGACAAATGAAAATAAAACACAATTTAACAAAACTTATGGGATGCAGCAAAGGCAGTCCTCGGGGAAATTTATGACTTTAAATGCTTATGTTAAAAAAGGAGAATGATCTCAGATCAGTGACCTAACCTCACAACAGGGTTATTTAGAAAAAGAAGAACAAACTAAACCCAAAGTGAGCAGGAGGAAGTGAATAATAGAATTTAGAACAGAAATACATGGAATAGAGGATAGGAAAGAAATGGAAAGAATCAATGAAACCAAAAGATAGTCCTTTGAAGATATCAAGAAAATGTACACTCTTTTAGATAGATTGACAAAATAAGAGCAAGGATGAAAATGATTAAAATCAGAAATTAAAGTGAGGAAATTATTATTGACCTCACAGAAATAAAATAAATTATAAGAATGTACTCTGAACAATTGTATGCCAACAAATTAGATAAATTTAATGAAATGGTCAAGTCTCTAGACACACAAAAATTACCTGAACTGACTAAAAAGTAATAAAAAATCTCAACAGGCCAATAACAAGCCAAGACATTGAATCAGTAATTGAAAACCTCCCAACAAAGAATAGTCCAGACCAGATGGCTTCACTAGTAAATTTTACCAAATATTCAAAGACAAATTGACATCAATGTGTCTCAAACTCTTATCAAAAATTGAAAAGGAGGAAAATCTTCCTAACATTCTATAAGGCTAGCATTAGCATAATAAAAATGTCAGATAAAAACATCACAAGAAAAGATAATTACCAAAACATATTACATCATTCCCCCTAAGATCAGGAACACAAAAAGGATATCTGCTTTTATCACTGCTATTCAACATTGTACTTAGAGTTCTAAACAGAGCAATTAGGCAATAGAAAGAAATAAAAGGCATCCAAATTGGAAATTGGAAGTAAAACTATCTCCATTTGCAGATAATGTGATCCCAGATATAGGAAATCCCAAAGAATCCACAAGAAAGCTACTAGAGTTAATAAATAAATGAATTCAGCAAAACTATACTCAACTTGGAAAAATCAGTTGTGTTTCTATACACGAGCAATGAACAATCTGAAAAAGATATTAAGAAAACAATTCCATTTACAATAGCATCTAAAACAATAAAATATCTAAGAGTAAATTTAACTAAGAATGTGAAAGAATTATTCACTAAAAATTACAAAATATCTCCAAAAGAAATTAAAGGAGATATAAATAAATGGCAAGATATCCTATTTTCATGGATTGTAGGACTAAATATCATTAAGATGTCAATATTACCTAAAGCAATATACATAGTAAACACCATCCTTATCAAAAGTTCAGCATCTATTTTTCAGAAATGGAAAAGTCAATCTTGAAATTCATATGGAATGGAAAAGTGCCCTAAATCACTATAACCATCTTGAAAAAAAAAAGTTGGATGTCTTACATTTCCTGATTTTAAAACTTACTACAAAGCCACAATAATTAAAATATTGTACTAGAATAAGGACAGGCATATAGACACACACATCCATGGTCAATTGATTTTTGGCATGGTTGCCAAGTCCACTCAATGAGGAAATAATAGTCTCTCTTCAACAAAATGGTGCTGAGAAAATTGGATATCCACATGCAGAAATGTGAAGCTGGGCCCTTATGTCACTCCATATTCAACAAAATTACTTAAAATGTAGAAAAGACCTAAATAAAAGAGTGAAAACAATGAAACTCTTAGACAACACAGGGGAAATTATCAGGACCTTGCATTAGGCAATGGATTCTTCCTAAAACAGGAAAAGCATGAGCTACAAAAGAAAAATAGGTAAATTGGACTTCATCAAAATGCAGAACTTTGTGCTTTGAAGGACATTATCAAGAACGTGAGAAAACAACCTACAGAAAAGGAGAAAGTATTTGAAAATCATGTCTTATAAAGTTTTCTTATCCAGAATATTTCATACACACCTTTAACTCAACAACAAAAAGGCAAATAATCCAATTTAAAAAATGGGCAAAGGGCTTGAATAAATTTTTCTGCACGGAAGATAAGCGCATGAAAAAAATGTTCAAATCATTAGCTTTTACCCCAAAGAATTGAAAGCAGGGAGTCAAACAGATACTTGTACACCAATGTTCATAGTAACATTATACACAACAGGCATAGGGTAGAAACAACTTAATTGTTTATGAAATGCATGGAAGAACAAAATGTGGTATACCTAGACAATGGAATATTATTTAACCATAAAAAGGAATTAAATTTTAACACATACTGTAACATGGATGAACCTTGAAAACATTAAGTTGAGTGTTATAACTGATATACAAAAAGACAAATATTGTATTGTATAGAGCCACTTATATGAGATATCTAGAATAAGCAAATTCACAGAGACCAAAAGTAGATTAGATATTACTAGAAACTGGGAAAAGAGGGAGTTTGCTTCAAGGGTAATGAATTTCAGTTTTGGGTGATGAAAATGTTTGTGCAATGGAGGGTGGTATTGGTAGCACCACATTATAAAAGTGGTTAATGCCACTGAATTGTACACTTAAAAATGGTCAACATGGCAAATTTTATATTATATATGTATTACCACATTTAAACATAATAGTGGCTGGATCAATAAATTTCAGTGGACAAACTAAGAAACAGATCACACATTTATAGAGCACTTCCCAGTTTTCAAAGGACTTCTGAAATACTTATCTCACTTAAACCTTGAATGCAGCAGGTCACAAGCTTTACTTCTTTTAATTTGTGAAGCACTTATTCTCTGCATCACACCCTCTTGGAGTGAAATGTGCTGCCTGGTTGCTCTATTCTTCTTTTCCAGTATTTAACCTGACCCTCTACCCTAGCAGTATATATTTCTTATATTCATAGTCTCTTAGAATGGGAAGGAACCTTAGAAACAATTTAATGCAACCCCCTCTTTTTACGCAAAATTAGAGCAAGTGGCTTGAAGAATGATGAATTATTTAAAAAAAATTTTTTTTTAATTAAAAAATTTTTTTTATATATCTCTATATATTTTTAGGATACATTGATTACATAAATG
The DNA here is from genome assembly GCA_004027955.1 of Chaetophractus vellerosus. Classification (NCBI taxonomy): domain Eukaryota; kingdom Metazoa; phylum Chordata; class Mammalia; order Cingulata; family Chlamyphoridae; genus Chaetophractus; species Chaetophractus vellerosus. Next base: position 4,415 of record PVKH010020682.1, on the reverse strand, counting down.
TTACACAGAAATTCCAGGAGTACCCATATGCCACCCCCACACACACCTCCCACAACCTCCCACATACACTTCCCTCATCAGTGTGGCATAATGCCTGTGATAGATATACACATTTTGGGGCTTTGCCATCAAGCATAGATCACAGTTCAGACTGTAGACAACCCTCTCTCCCACACAGTTCCACATGATACATGATGATACAAACTGGCCTACATCCTCCATTGCAACATCACCCATGACAATTCCCAAGTCCCAAAAAAACCCCGCATTACAATTGCCCTTCCCTCTCCCTGCCCCCAAAGTATCCAGTGACCCTGGTTCCACATAATTTTGCAATTTCTTCCATTGCATATATCACTATTGCTGTTGAAATTGAAATAGCCTAGTGTCAAGTGGTGCCTAAGAGTTGCCTCTGAAGAACCTCCTTGTTGCTCAACCTCCTTGTTTGGCCTCTCTCTAAGCCAAACTCAGAATATGAAAGCATTACCTTCCTCCCAGCATGTGACATGACTCCCGGGGATGAGCCTCCCTGGCAACAAGTGCGTACTAACAAATGATGAATTATTAACCACAGAAACAGAACTGGGATTTCATTCACTTCACCCTATGCTGGCTCACCAATATTTTCTTTTTCCCTCCTACTAAAAGGACCATTGTGTACAGATATTTTATAGTATCACTGAAGATGATGATGCCCACTCTCCAGCTGGGCTGCAGAACTATCAAGTGATTCTTGGATCCATGCTCTTTTCCCCAGGCCACTCCATGTCCCCAGTCTTGTACCTTAGAGATGCCTATATCTCTCTTCTTATACACTCCTCTTCTCTTCTCAGGTAATGTTCAACATTTAGGAAGTTGTATATTTAATTTTAAAATGTCTTTCTTTCATTGCTTTTTAAGAGAATGAGAGAGAACCTAGCCAGTGTGAGCAAATGAATGAAATGTAACCGTTAATGACATGAACAAAGTTGCAATCACATCATTTACATTTGTCTTGTGGTGAACAGATTTATCTAAAAATACATGGATCTATGTTGAGAAATACTTTTTGATTTTCAAATTGGCTAGCTTATCCTTGCCCTTTATGGCAGATTGAGTTATATTCCCAAGGGGGAAAATTTTTTTCTTAATCCCATTCCTGTGGGTGTGAACTTATTATAAGTAGGACCTTTTGAAGAAGTTATTTTGACTTTAGGAATGGTCAACTGAATAAGAATGGGTCTTAATCATATTACTGGAAATCTTACAAAAAGAAAGCCATGGGAGAAACTGGAAGCTGGAAGCCACCCAGAAGAGAAAGGAGAGGACCTTGCTATGTGATGAGAAAGCCAATGATTGTCAGCCAACCAGGGTGCTACCTACTGTATAAGGGAACAAGCCTTCCAGTCTCTGAAGCTGTGAGAAAATAAATCCGTTTTTTAAAAAAGTCAACTCATTGTTTGGTATTGGTTATTGCAGTCTTGAAAATAAGACACTTTTTAAAAAGTAGGACATGTAATATATACCTGCCTGAACTGCAGCTTTCTGATTAGATTTATTCAAAATGTTATACAGTAAAAGTGTGGTCCAACTGTATAAGGTTGGACTTTAATTTGTTTTACTGGGTTCCTTTATAAGCAGAGTGAAAATCAGATGGAGAGAGAAGCCATGAGGAGCAGCCAGAAGCTAGAAGTCAAGAGAATCCAGAAGAGAAAGGAAAAGACTCCAAGATATGCATCGCATTGTGATGGAAAAAACAAGAAACTCCAAAGATTTCAGCCGACCAGAAGATACTAAACCTGGGAGGAAGCAAGCTTTCTAGCCTCAGAAATCATGAGCCAATAAATGCCTGTTGTTAAGCCAACCCACTGTATAGTATTCATTTTAGCAGCTAGGAAACTAAAACAACCTGTATGTTTCATTTTCTTTATCTGCACAATGGGTTCAATAATAAGTACCTTGGTACAAATATTCTTACTGTGCTGATTTTGTGATAATCAGGGTAGGCTAAACATTCACTATATTAGAAACCATGCATGTGTCCCCAGATATAGATTTTCTCCTAGGTCTAGTTTTTAGAATGCTGGTGATAAACTAAGTCTGATTTATTTTATGACCATCCTGTATGGGAAATGACTGTAACTCTAGGTATCTTTGGTCAACCTTAAGAGATACAGCAGTGGGATGGATGTGACTCAAATGGTTGGTTGTCCATCTCCCAGATGGAGGGACCTGGGTCCAATCCCTGGGATTTCCTGGTAAAAATCTAAAAAAGAAAAATATAGAAGTCACATGGGCCACTAGGTCCCATGTGCGGGTGAGCCCCCCAGACCCCATGCGTGGGTGCGCCACCAGGCCCCGTGAACTGTCAGGCCCCACATTCAGATGTGAGCCCCCAGGCCCCCATGCGTGGGTACACCATTAGGCCCTGTGCGAGGGTGTGCCGCCAGGCTCTGTGAGCCACACAGCAAGACTATGATGTAACAGGAGAGTGACCCAAGGGAGAGCCAAGACGAGACGTGCAGAAAAACCAGCAACTAAGGTGACACAGGCAGTAGTAGGATCAAATCCCAGTGAAGACAGGAGGAGAAGGATGAAAAGAAAGGTCAGGAAATGGACACAGAAAGTTGCCCAGTGAATGGACACAAAAACAGCAAAAATGGGGATGGGGTACTAACAAATGCCAATGGGCAATATGACTGAAAAAGGACTTTGAATAAAAGGGGGAAACGGTAAAGACAAATGAGCTCATAGGGCTAAGATACCTCAAAGTGAGTCAGGAGGTCAACCCAGAGGTAACACTTATGCAGATCCCAGTAGGACCTCCTAGGCTTCCAAAATGGTATCACCCCAAACAGAGGGCCTCCTGAGGGCTTTGGAGACATCCAGGTCCTATATCAGGGCAGATAGCTCCAGAGTTTGGTGTCTTACCAGTGGGCCCTAATTTGGAATCCTTGCTCCTGAGAGTGACAGAGTCTGACCAAAATATGCCTTCACTGCACATGGTCCATCTGTCTCTTCTATTCAAACCTATATGTAATGCCAGAGTTTTAGGTGTACTTCCAGAGACTGGAGACTACGGGCTGTCCATGTGCCAGCTGGATCCAGAGGCTCTGTGGACCTGAAACTCCTACTCTAACAACTCAATGGACTCACTCAGGACACCTAGTGGGGAGATGATGATGGATGACAGCTACCCTGGGGAATGGAGAGAATCTGCAGCTGCAGGTAGGATAATCTCTTCCATTGTATCCACAGGATATAAACCCCCTCTCACTTGGTGGTGGAGAGGACATCACCATCCTAGACTCCTCGGGATTGGGGGAAGAGCTATGGACTATAATGGACTTGTTGGTATCCTGTTATAGACTTGTGATTCATGCAATGGGAGAAATTACAAAATTATGTGGAGCCAGGGGCCACTGGATGCTTTGGGGGCAGGGAGAGGGAAGGGCAGTTGTAATACAGGGGCTTTTTTGGGACCGGGGAATTGTCCTGGGTGACATTGCAATGGAGGGTATAGGCCATTTTATATCATCATGTATCATGCAGAACTGTGTGGAAGAGAGGGTGGTCTACAGTCTGAACTGTGATCCATGCTTGGTGACAAAGCCCCAAATTGTGTATATCTATTACAGGTGATGTGCCACACTGATGAAGGATGTATATGTGGGAGGTTGTGGGAGGTATGGGAGGTGGGGCATATGTGTACCCCTAAAATTTCTGTGTAATATTTATGTAATCGATGTATCCTAAAGAAAAAATGATTAAAAATTGAAAAGAAAATGGATAAAAGTAAATAAATAGACAAATAAATCCTTGAAAAAATGTATAGGGGAGGAAGACACCGACTATTGTTAGTAGTAATACTTTGACAATGCTCTTTCACAATTTGTTAACAAATATTTCACAACAATGTAAAGTATTTGTGTGGGGGTGTGATGTGTGGGAGCCCTGTATGATGTTATGCATGTTTGTTTTGTAAGTTCACAATGTTTACTGAATACTTATAGTTTATGTATGTTCATGTATGAGTGATATACTTCAATAGATTGTTCAAAAAATAAAAAAAATAATAACCACTGGCGTTGGGGGAAATAAGTACATTGGAGACCTCTCCAATGAGGATTAAATGAGCTGAATAAAAAGAGTGTAGCACCAAGTATAGAATATAATGAATGATTAAGAAAAGTTACTTTCCGGGCCCGGCTAGATAGCTCAGTGGATAAAGAGCTCACTGGGAAACCACATGGGAGGCCCTGGGTTCGGTTCCCGGGGACCTCTCCTGGCGGGCGGACCGCCTTGAGAATGGCAAGCCGCCATGGGCGGGCCGGAGCCGCCGTGGGCAGGGCAAAAAGCTGCCACGGACAGGCAAAAGCCGCCACGGGCAGGGCAGGTCGCCTGCAAATCGAGCACAGCCAGCCACCCGCGAACTG
>PVKH010020681.1:0-14518 GCA_004027955.1 Chaetophractus vellerosus | reverse complement strand
GAGGCAGCTTGCCTTCTCGTGGAGGCCCTGGGAACCAAACCCGGGGCCTCCCATGTGGTAAACTGGAGCCCTACCAATTGAGCTACAGCCGGTTCCCTTAGATTGTTAACTATTATTTGGGGTAATAGAGTCCTATTACATTTTTCTTATTAATAGTATTAATATTTTAGATACTATTAATAATAATAGATAAAATGTATGGGGAGCTCAATGTGCATAATAATTCACTAAGCACTTTATTCATATCATCTTAGTGAACTCCCTCAACAACTGATAAAGGTATTATTACATCTATTTTATATATTTAAAAAACAAAACAAAAAACAAGCCTCCAAGTCTATGATAGTTTGTCGATTCCCAACCAGTTTTCAACACTTAAGCCAGGGTTCTCAAACTCTAATGCCTATAGAGAGGCAGGCAGGTAATATCAACAAGTGGGAATATTAGGGAGGAATTTTCTAAGGTGGGGACTGTGAGGTACTATAAACCATGTGCGTTTTCTAGACATGCATTCTCAATTGAGCTAATATGGCCCCCAGGGGTGAAAATTAGTTCTTTGAGGTGGGGATGAGGAGGGGTGAAATTAACGTTACTCTTGATATATAAAGCACAGATGTATAGTATACCTATGATATTAAAATATCATAGGGTGAGTGGTTTAGAAAAAAATAATGAGAAACACTGGTCTAAAGAGAAAAGGTGTTCTTGCCAAATTTTGCCAAGCTTGAATGTTAGACCATTGTTACTAGGGCTTTTGTGATTTTCAAGATACTATCATATAATCTATTTTTATGTGTGTTTTAATTTCCTGCTGCTAAAATAAGTACCACACAGTGGTTTGGCTTAACAACAGGAATTTATTGGCTCGTGCTTTCAGAGGTCAGAAGGCTAACTTCCCCCTGTGGTCAGTATCTTCTGGCTAGCCGGCAATCTTTGGGGTTCCTTGGCTTTTCAATTTACATGGCAATGCACATAATGGTGTCTTCTTTCTCTTCTGGGTTCTGTTAACCTCCAGCTTCTGGCTGCTCCTTATGGCTTCTTTTTGGGTCACCTTTTCTATAAAGCCTCCAGTAATAGGATTAAGAACTGTGGTAGTTTGAGGCTTTTATGGACCCTAGAAAAAGTATGTTCTTAGAGTTAATCAATTCCTGTGGATGTAAACCTATTGAGGGAGGAAATTTTGATTAGGTTACTTCAATTAAGGGTATTTTTATTAGATTAATTCAATAAGACTTGACCCAGGGTGAGTCTTAACCTCTTACTAGACTCCTTTATAAATGGGATGAATATGGAAAGAGAGATGAGAGGTAAAGCCACAGGAGTTGAGACAAGTCAAAAGCTGAAAGCAATGAAACTCCGAAGAGAAAGGAGAGATCAGCAGATGCCACCATGTGCCTTGCCTTGTGAGAGAGGAGTCCAGGATTATCAGCAGCCAGTCTTCAGGGAGAAAGCATTTCCTGATGATGCCTTGATTTGGACATTTTTATCAGTCTCAAAACTATAAGCTGGCAACCTTATAAAACCCCACTGCAAAAGCCAACCCATTTCTGGTATATTGCATTTCAGCAGCCTAGCAAACAAAGACAAGACCCATCCTGATTCAGTTAGGTAACACCTTAACTGAAGCAATCTCATCAGAAGTTCCTATTTACAATGGATTCACACCCATAGGAACGGATTTAGATTACGAACATGTTGTTCTGGGGTACATAACTTAAGCCATCAAAATGGAAAATTGTCCAAATTTCAAAATATTCTTCAAGAGAAAGCATATGTGTCTGTCAGGCAGATTTGGCCCATGGCCAGTTCAAATTCTGTCTTAAGACAGTACTATTTGAGTCTATGATTCATATTGGACCTGAACATTGAAACTCAAATAGGTGTGGATTTTAAAGAAATTTATATCGCTTCACTTTTAAATTTCACTGTCAATATTGCCATTGGCATTTTTATTTTGGTTTTAGGAATATTTGATACAAAACATACATTTTGAAACTGCCAAAATGAGAAAAAACTAAGCAAGCATCCTGCACTCAGCTAGTACAGCAGCTTAACCCTTTTGTGAACCCATACATCAGTATTGTGAATGAGCAAACAAAAGAGCTCAAGAAAGCCAATTTTTAGTTATAAAATTTCAGGTGGACATAGAAGGTAACATTGTAATTCAGTAAGATTTATTAAATTGGAATGCTGAGATATTTCCAAGGAAAGATTATTAACTATCATGGAAAACATATAAAAAGCAAAACATTTTTACCATCTGTTCCAACTCAACTCCTGAAGGGCATGAGTTGGTGAAGTCAGTAGACCAAAGAACACAGGAGGCAGGGAATCAGACATCAGCTTTATTGGGACTTATGGGCAGGAGGAATTTCCTTGACATGGCAGGTCACAGGATGAATGAAGTTAGCGCTCTGCAAGAAAATGAGGGCTGATATAAGGGTCTCAGAACAAAGACATTCCCTAGGGGTGATAACAAGGACATTCCATAGATTTGAGAACAAGCTCCTCTTAGGGTCCCCTGACTGTGTGTCTGGTGATATTATCTTAAGAATGAGGTTTTACAGCACAGAGGAGATCTGGTTTAAGACATTCTCTTCCCCCGCACCTGCGGCATCTCCCGCCTGGCGTCGGGACCGGGTTGGTGCGGAGAGCCGGATCTCCCAGGAAAAGGGGAGCAGCAGGAAAGGGGGCCGCCCCCTGACCGGTCACACACCGCACGTTTATGGGGAAGCTGGTACTAAACCACTCATAGAGGACCTGCTTCTGTGTAGGGGTTTCCTCTGTAGCAGAGCAGCTCCCTCGTTGCAATCTATTGAAAGCCCTCCACACAAGGGTTTGTAAATATAAAAGAAAACAAAACAAAACAAAAGACATTCTCTTCCCCACCCCCCTGGGGAGGGTTGATAACTTTCACCTTAGCCCTAGGTCACATAGACAGCTGTGTGCTTAGGACTTAGTGGGGGGTCTGGGCCCTGGACCCCCACACCATTATTAATGTATATGGCTTAAATATGAATTCATATTAAATGATTATATAAGAATAACTAAAGGGATTTTTGCTGATTTTTTTTCTTTTATAATGGATCATAAATGAGCTAGCTGTGTTTTCTGTCTACCTGGGGACAAACATATATGACCTTAGCTTTGCTATTGTTAAAACTGGGTTGAACTTGAGGTAGACTCTTTACCTGTAAGTATGTGCATCAAATTCCATGGCTCTAAAAAATGACAGAATTGAGATCCATGGAATTAAAATTAATTTCAGTAGCGATCTAGTAGTTAAGGCCATTATACTGTAGATTGAAGTGAGTTTCAGTCCCCACATAGCCACTTATTGGTGTGGAACCTTGGCTATCATTCAGTCATCAGTGAATGAAGGGAAGTGACTGAAGGGCTCTTAGATGATAGCAACAAGAAGAAATAGTGGAATTAGATTTGTTGAAAAATTGGGATTCTTGGATATCAAGGCAAAGAGATAATCTGAAAGTGGCAATGGGGGTTAAGGAGAGCTACTACCTGGAGTTTGAGAGGAGAAACAGTATAGTGGAACATGATATCAGGGGTCAGCTGAGTTTCATTGGAGCAAAAAGGTAAAAGGACTAGTAAGAGACTCTTTTGAAGGTCTAGACGATTTGCATTTATTGACCAGTAGTTCCAGTGGGGGTAGGGCTGGGTCAGACAAGCAGATATAAATTACATTATGGGGATACATTTTAGGTGGAAAAGGGTTTTTGGCTTGAAGTGTTGCCTGAGGGGACAGGCGAGATGGGATTTAAGCCTGATAAACTCTTAGATATATATCAAGGTCACCAATTCAAACTCAAAAGTTAAAAAGATATTGGATACTGCTTGTTCCTACTGATTCAGGTATTGTGGAAACCAAAATAAATGTAATACCTTCTCCAAGAAAAATTCTCTTCTCTGGTAGAAGTGATATTGTAGGAGCCATCTCAACTATTGTAGGTATCTCAGGACTATTTCCTCTTCAGTATGTTGCTTTCCCTATTGGAGCACAAAATAAATAGATGTTCCCTCTTCACTTGAGGAAATGGTGTTCCAGTGGCTTAAACGTGCTATGCATGGAGGCTGCCCCTTTCCTATGGCAGTGTGGTTTTCTGTTGTTCACAGTTCAGGTCTGTAGATGCTGTCTCTTTTCTCTCTAGTCCCTAACAGCTAGAACACAAGATATAGAGAGGTCCAGGCTTTGAAAGGTAAAACCAGAGACCTGGTTCCCGTAAGGGAACCTTGAACACCCAAGACATGCAGGACTTCAATAGGAAATTACTCATACTGCAGTCAACTCAGTCAATAAGGACAAAAACATGTCAAGCCTGGAGCAGGGAAAATGAAAACTAATCTACACATAGATACATTGCAATGAAATTGTACACCATTAAAGATAGAGAGAAAATCTTAAAGCATATCAGAGAAAGAGAAAATACATTTACTTACAGAGGCAGAAAAATCAGGCAACAGCAGACTTCTCATTAGCAAAAACAGATTCTGGAATATAATGAAATAATATCTTCAAGTGCCGAGGGAAGAATAACCATCAAATTAAAATTCTATTCTCAAATAAACAAACTGTCAAAAATGAGGTTGAAATAAGGGCAAAATTAGACATTCAAATACTAAAAGTATTTACTAGTCACAAACAGCATACTGGAATGGTTATTCCTCAGCACAATGGGAAATGAACCTTAAGGAAAAAGTGAGATTCAAAAATCAATGGTAAAATGTGTGTTCATCAATTGTTACAAATGTACCACACTAATGAAAGATGTTGGTAATCAGGAAAAGCGTGGGAGGGGGAGACGTTGAGGTATATGGGAATCCCCTATATTTTTTATGTAACATTTATGTAATCTAAAGCTTCTTTAAAAAAAAATAATAAAATCAATGGTGAGCAATGAAATCAGTAAAACATGTTGATAAATCCAAATGGGAGATAACTTGAAAAAATCAATATTGTGAGAGTTTAAAAATCTTCTGGAACTAATGTACTCAAAAACAATACATGTATAACATAAAAAGGAGTATAGACTTTAAAAATCTTTTGTATTTATCATATGATTTGAGAAGAAAAAAGAAATAGTGATTAGCCATTGACTCCGTTAAGATAAACATGCTTGTTAAAAATTCGTGGGTAAGCTCTAAAAGAATAGATATAACAAAATAACTTTCAAACCAGTATGGTGGGGGGGAGGGGTGACATAAACTCAGTAAGAAAACAGATTAAGAATATTTAAAAAAAGAATTTTTTTAAAACTAAGCTATAATCAATAAATGGCAAAACAGAAAGACAAAATAAAAAGAAAGCAGTGAAAAATATGGTGAATATGGAAAATGAGTCCAACTACATCTTTAATCAAAATAAATATAAATCTATTAAAGTTACCCACTAAGTGATATAGAAAGGACTGTTATTTCTGGCACTATTTTGTACCAAATAACTTGAAAATATATCTGCTTCAAAAAGCCTGAATATGCTTTTTGAAATATAACAAACACGAATTAAAACACCCAATTTAGGAAGAAACTGGGAAATCCACAGAGGGAAGACATAATAGAAACCCAAGTGCTTTTCACTTCCTTGGGGGTATTTATCAGCTTCAATAACTAATAGCTCTGAATTTTAGCCATCCAGGAACAGTCTTATGTTTGCAAAAGGCAGGGAGTTGAAACTGTGATGCATGGATAAAGCTGGGTCCCCTAAAAGGCTAGTTTCTAACAAAGAGTAGATTAGATAAAATCTGTCCTGTTGCAAATGAAGAATATACAGAAATTTCTAAACTCAGGCTGACTTGGTACAAAAGGGAAAAACAATCTTTCCTGAGAATTCTAACTTAAGGCCTACCCTTACGTGAGTTTGGAGTATGCATTTATTTACACTAATTTCCCACTACATGGGAAATTAATGTCAAAGTGGTGTTTAGTTAGGGCACCTGGAAAAAGCAAATATAAAACTTTCTGGAGGGATTCCTACAGATAAAGCTGCTTCAACATGAGCATACAAGCCACAGTTAGACAATAGACAAACTAGAAAATAATCTATCTTGATCAAGAGGGATCAGTAACCACAGACTGCAGAATAAAACTTCTTAAACTGATAATGGATGGTAACCAAAATGAGGAAAATCCATACTTAGAAAAAAATTACAGCATTTCCCTAAGTCAATATCAGAAGAAGTTTTCCCACTGTCACTCCTAGTATTTCCGCTTATGTCATAGCCCAAGTAATAACTCTATAAAGAGTAGTATGAGGCATCAGGATCAGAAGAAATGAAAGATAAAGGGAACACCCATTTGTTTGTTGACATAGAAAATTCACCAAAATTTTTTTTTAGGATTTATAAAAGAAACCAACAAGTTTATCAGACATAAATATCAGTAGCCTTCTCATATTCTGGAATAAAATAAAGTTTTAAAAGATATACAAAATAAATTTAAGATGCAACAAAAAAAGGAAGTTAAAAGTGGATATGGCAAAATAGATTAAAGTTTATGGAGAAAACTATAAATCTTTCTTTGAATCATATAAAGGAAAATTTAACCTGAATTAGTACCATGTTGACAGATCAAAAACTGAATACTGTATTATAAAGTTAACAATTCTTCCCAAATTAATCTAAAGGCATGATATTACTCTAAACCAAATTCTACAGGATATTCTATAGGACTTGACAAATTAATTCTAAAATATATTTGGAATTAATTATCTTGAAAAATCATAAAAACAAGGAAGAGAAAAAATTTCCCTACCACATATAAAGATTATCACATAGTGACAGCAATGAATATCGTGTAGAATTTGTAGGAATAAACCACTTGATCTGGGCAGCAGACTTAAGAGCCCAAGAAGAGATAAATCTCTTAAACGGACTTTTATATAAGAGAAGTGGAACTTTACAAATAACTGAGGAAAAGGAGGACTGTATAATAAGTAATATTAGGAAACTTGGATACTTGCTAAAATAAGATCCCTTTCTCACACTATGCATAAAGTTAAATCCAAGTTGTTTTAAAAATATGTCTCACCCCACCAAAAAAAATCAACATTTAGAAGAATAAACTCAGTGGTAGAAAATTCTAAGCAAGACCTAAAACAAAGTGCAAATCATAAAGGGAATAGATTGATATATTTAATAAAATTAAAAACCTGTATGACAAAGACACTAAAAAGTAAAATGGTAAGACTAAAACAGCAATAAAATTAAGACCTATGATCTGTTTGTCCTTGGATATTACTGTGCAGGTTTGTAATATTCTTATGGAGTTGGCAAATTTTAAAGCCGTTTTATGTCTGCTGGAGGTGTCAACTATACACTGATGGTGGCAGAACAAAGCATGGAAAATTCCTGAACCCTTGATGTTGTTGAACTGCTGGATTAAACAACATTGGAGACTAATTAGGGTTCTTCTATTTTATTTTCATATTACTGGTCTAATAAATGAACACAAGTAGTGGTTTAAAACAACACAAATTTATTATCTTATATTTTTGCAAGTCAGAAGTTCAAAGTGGGTCTCAAATGTCTAAAATCAAGTTGTCAGGGCTGCATTCCTTTCTCAAGGTTTTAGGGGAGACTCCATTTCCTTGCCTTTTCCATTTTCTAGAAGCTTCTCACATTCTTTGGATCCTGATCCCCTTTCCATCTTCAAAGTAGGCAATTGCATCACTCTGACCTATACTTCCCTTGTCACTTGGCTTTCTCTGACTCGCCTGCCTCCCTCTTTCACTTGTGATGTTATTAGACCCATCTGGATAATCCAGGATAATATGCTCATCTCAAGGTCAGGTGATCACTTAATTCATCCACAACCTTGTCATGTAAAGCGTAGAATCTTTGGGGGCCATTATGCTGCCTAACACAAGTGATTATAAATTTCCCTATTATATAAAATAGATAAAGTTTGCTGTGATGTGCATTTATGTAATCTTGATACATTACTCTTTAAGTACCTTTAACTGCTACTACTGATCCATATCACTTATTGAGTCCTTACCATGTGGCAGTGTTTCAAGCACTTTTGTGAACTAACTCACTTAATCCTTAGAATAACTCTGTGATTTAGGCATCATTATTATCACTCTTTTACAGAGGGAAAAATGAGGAGTAGGGAGACTAACTGACTTACCAAAAGTCCCCTGAATTTGGGTTTTTACCAATTATGCTAATCTGCTTTTCTGTATGTTTGGAATTTACATAAATAAAATGAAACAGAACTGTTTGGGATTGAATTGTGTCTCCTATAAAAGACACATTTAGATCTTAATTTGTGTTCCTCTGGATGTGAACTCATTAGTAAATAGGATCTTTTGAAAATATTATCGTTAGAAAATGGTTGGCCAAATTGAACCAGGGTAGATCTTAATCCTTTGACTGGAATGGAAGTCTTATCAAGTGAGGAAATTCAGATTCAGTCAGAAAGAAGAAGCCATAGGAGAAGCCAGAAGTAGAAGAAGCCAGAAGTCAGAAGGAGAAAGCATGACCTTACTGACATCTTCATTTTGGACTTTTAACTTTCCAAACCATGAGACAATAAATTCTTGTTGTTTAAACCAACCCATTGTGTGGTATTTGCTTTAGCAGCTCTGACAAACTAGGATAAGAACTGAAGTTCAAAAATCTAAAATTAAAAAGCTTTGAAAAAGTATAGCCTCAGCAATATGAATTATTCTTATCATTGTAATAATATGGCTTGAACTTATTATCATCATAGGAGTCCATATATTTACACTGTGGTATGAAAATACATGTCAGAGGCGGTTCCTCTTGGTTTTATTTCCTACATTGTCAAACTACAGTCCTCTTGTCAGTGAATTCGTTGAGAAGAGTTCTTATTCAAAGATTCCATTCCTTTGCATTTCCAGCATACTGTTCTGGTTCTGCTTGTCTGGCCATCATGACTGATGTGTTATGTTGTGCATTTAGATAATATGTTTCATTTGCTAGGTGTCAACACCAATCCCTTAGAAGATCCTTTTTTTTCCCTCAACTTGTGCTTGCTTTTCAGTCTCTTCTAATATTCCTTCATTTTTGCATTTTCTTTTCGATCATCAGCTATTTAGTTAATATATTGTCAAAGCAGAATTTTATAAATGGTTATCTTTCAAATATTAACATAATTCAGGAAATTGTAAGTAATGATTTAATATTAGAAAGTTTACTTAATAAACCAGTTTTAAAAATTTTTATAATAAAATGTCATGGAAATTCATTTTATATTAGGCTTTATGTTAATCTATTTTACACGTTAGAAATAATAAATAAATGAGGTTACCCTTATTTGAAACTTGCCTTTTAAGCAAGGTGAAGCTCTTTCTTTTATCTGACTTGAGTGTGGAGCAATGACTGCAAAGTGCATGCAATGATTCAATGCAACAAATATTTCTTATGTGCAAAGCACTATGTTCAGCTACAGGGAATTTTAAAATGTCACAAGACTCACCTAGAGTCCTGGTTAAAAATGCAGGATCCCAACATTTTCTTGGTTGTTCTGAATTGGTAACTTCAGGAGGCCCTGAGAATTTTTTTATATACAAGAAACTTGTGTAACTCTCCTGCTCAGTCAAGTCAGGGAATTACTAATATAGTAGAAAACCTTTGCACTATCTTTGAAAGATAGGTAGTTATTCAAGGAGGCTATTGAAAGGGAATGCATTTCAGGCACAAAAACCTCTTGAACAAATGAGGCAGAAATGGCAAGATGGCTTCAGGCAATATCCATCCATTCATCTATCCATTCATTCATCAAACAATGCAAGGTAGAGTGAATAAAAATATCAATAAGACACAAAAATAGCCTCTAAGAGTCCTTTGTAAAGATTGAGAAACAGATATATAGGTCCATAGTTATGCAAATATTAACTTAAATTTATAGGCACGTATGAAAGAGCTAGATGATGTTTTAGCTTTGGAAAATGAGGGACTAAGTGATTGGTAAAGTTTTGTTCATGAACTTTAAAGCAATGTATATCTTACAGAGTGTCAGATTTCAAAGAAAAGCTGCCAGTGCTGGTGAAATGGCAATTCAAAAATGCAGACTATTGAGAATTCTGGATATGATGACAGTTTAAACACATACATATCACTACCCTGCTGCAGTCTCCAATAGAAATAACTATTGGAATATAAACGTAGCTTTAGACAGGAGAGAAGGAAAAAAGCAAATTGAAAAGTTCACATTCTTGATGGTTGGGGTCAGAGTCGGGTGCCCTGATGTTAGAAAAGAAAGCTAGGATGATATCATAACTGGGATTGGGAGAGAAAAACATCCCTCCTCTTCTTAGAAAATTGCTTTAATGAGCATTTTGGTTGTGAAGAACGGTCCTAAGCCTGGTTTTGGAGCAAGAAGATTAAGACAGAGGGAGCAGTTACATAAATGGTATAGACAGATAGTAGTAAAATGAAGTTAGTTTTCATATTCTAAAAGTAGTTTCCAGAGTAGGACTTTATTGTGAGTCTTAGAACCAGAAGAGACAGTTTTTTTCCGCTGGGAATGCTTATCACCTTGTTTCCCTCTTCACCAGACTTCTAAAGAAGGGAATTTTCAATATTTGCTTTCTTCACCTGGTTTGCCAAGGAAATGCCAAAGTATCAAAGAATCCTCAAATCACATAGATGATCACAACTGCCTGAGCTCAAATCTCACCTTTGATGTGGTCTCACTGTGGGGACCCTTTAGTAAATCATTTAACCCTTCTGTACCTTAGTTTCCCCATCTTCTAGAAAAGGAGTGTAATAATACTTGAAGTACCCAGTTATTAAGAAGTACCCAGTTTTTAATAGAGTTATTAAGAAGAGTAAATGACCCTAAAGTGTAAAATATTTAGAAAGCTGACTGTTACGTTTGGAAATAAAATGAGGTGACACATATAGAATTCACTCAAGGTATTTGGAGGCAAAGAGATTTTTTTAAATTCTAGGACAATTAGCAGAAATAAATATTTACATGGGATTTAACAAACATAACATAAGATTCTGTTCACAGTAGTGCTGGGACTAGATGAAGAACATACATTTGGAAAACTGAAGTAAATGATACACATTTTGCTTAGTACTCTCAAGGAAATTTAAGGCAAAAAGCCTCTTGTGCTGGGTAAGAGCAATAAAGCACTATGACAATTGGCTCAGTAAATGGTGTTAAAATCAAAGGAGGAATTTAAGAGACCAACTAAGAACAGAGCAGTAATAAAAATGTTTCTTTGACAAGTAAAGAGTAGAAATGATGGTGTATAGCATGAGGTTGAGCGCTTAAGCAAAAACATTATTAGAAGAAAATGCCTGTGAATAATACTGTCTTATACTGCTTGTGGCCTTCTAAGATGGATACTCACGACAAGAACTTTTCCAGAAGACAATGATACATTTAGCTGAATATCACTGCAAGGAGTCTATATTATAAAATGAAGAAAATTAAAAGGCAACTAATCTGGGAGAAATGATACCATCTTGTACGAGATTGAGGTTTTTTGGCATGCTACTAAAAACCTCTAAGCAAATTCAGGATCATACCAAGTAAATTACATTAGATATTTACACAGATTCATTTTATTGTGTAGTGGATCACATGCAAAGATAAAGTGTTCACTAGGCTTCACCCCCTTAAGAAACCAGGGTATTAAATTTTCATTAATCCCAGTAATGGTAATTTTCCATTATTGGGGATTATTCTAGTCAAGGGAACATGTGGTTTTTCATCCCTAAGCTTAAAAAGTATTTTACAGATCTTTCTTTCTTCTCTATGTAACTGAATCCTCTCCAGGATTTTTTTGGGTGTATTTCTAAAAGTTTTTAATTTTGTTTTTAGAGAGGGGTAGTTACCATCTTCTCTAAATGCTGTTAGTTCTAGGATAGAAGAATTGTTTACTGTTTTACATTGACATTTCCATAACTCCATGAATCACCTTGTGCACTGGCATTCTAAATAAATCAGACCTGGATCACTTCATTAATAGAGGAAAATTTAACACAACATTTTATGGATCAGAAATTGCCATTATGAATTTTTCCTCCAAAAGTTATGCATTTTCATGTTAAAAATCTCATTCTTGCTCTGAGGATCACATTGTCCCCAAGTTATATCCTAAAAATTAGGCTCTAATGCCACAGGCAAAAAAAAAAAATCTGACCTCAACTGTGCCAGAAACATAGTAAATGCTCAGTAAATATTTATTAAGTGAATGACAAATGATCTACTGAACGTTTTATTATAGCTAAGTATTGGGAAAAATTCAAGATAAGGGGAAGTTCTAAAAAGTGAAAAAAAAATTCCATTCCTAGAGGAAAACTGAAGCAGATTCTGGTGTATATCTTTAAGTGTCTGGAAATACTAAGGTGTCTCTGATTGTAAGGAAGAAAAATGTCAGAGGTAGGTGAGACCACTGTTGCAAGAGTCCTGTGGTGAGCTATTTAGTCATTTCACAAATTTCTAGGAATTGCTATGCAGATGCTACTCTCAGGTACTGCAAACACATTTTCCCCAAATAAACCCTTTAGAATCTATACCTCAATCCCCTCTAACTACAAACAGCCTTAAGTCACCAAACACACATATAGCATATAATAATAACACATATCTCCATGGAAGAAATCCATTTTATTCTGAAATAGGAAATAAGCAAAGATTAGCTAAGTGATTTAATCAAGGCCACAAAGCACACCCACCTTTGAATTAAGACTCGAAACCCTGTCTTCTAGCTTCCTGATAATTTCCACTGAAAATAATAGTGAAATCAACTATAAATGCAACAGAAAATTATGTTTAATGACAGCTGCTGCTTTACTGAAAATTGTCTTCCTTCCATAATGTACAGAATTGGTGAATGTACAGTCAGACCACAAATATATTACAGCTAGTGATACCTTAAATGATGTAGTAGATTCAAGCAAAGATCACATTGAAGTTTATGAGAAGCTTTAATCCCAGAAGATATGCGCATCTAAATTCTGATGGTGCTCAAATGTTTCAGTGCCTTATTAATCTGCTCAGTCTACACTGTCTTTGAGACTGCAGCAGAAAAAATATATATGATTGATTATGCTGCAGGATATGTGCTTTTTGCATTTCCGCTAACTATAAAACAAGCACTGTTTTAATTAAGCTGCTTCCAAGCAATTCAGGTGCTCTATAAAAATGTAATGAAGCAATTAAGATGTGTTACAAATGACTGAGATATCCTTTTCATTTGAAAATGTGAAAGTGGAAAGTCAAGTTTTTTTTTTCTTTGTTGTTTAATTTCTCCCCACCCTGAAAACAGAGAGGCACTTTAATCTCATGAAAAAGAACACTGGATTTAAGTAAAACATGAATTGAGTTAACATATATAATTAACCTTTCCTAAATTTAGAGCAAAACCAAATACAAAGGAATTATTTTTACTATAATTTGAACTTTGAAGTTGTATAGGTGTTGCAAGTTATATTAGGGTTTTGGGAATATATCCTTATAATATTTTCAAGAAAATAGTGATTGTGGATCTAAACAGAAAACCAAAGGATTTTCTATATCACATCTAAGAGTGAAATTGATACAATGACCCAGAGATTTATATTTACTTGAATTACTTAAAAATTTTTGAGAGACAAAGGGGGATTGGGGTCCTTTCTTATCTGCTCCATTAATTTACTTACAGTGTATCAAGATGACCTACCCACAGAATGATGTATTTTCTGCTTCCATAAGAACAAACAGCATTTTTGTTCCCATCATGGATTATTAGATTCTGTCCTTCACTCAACCAGCATTCACTGTACCAGGCAAGATGGTAGGTTCTAGGGATATAAAGGTGATGAACACTGACTTAAGTTGCCCACGCCGAACTTATATTTTAGTGTGCAAAAACTACCAAAAACAATGAAAAAGTGATACAAGCAAATAAAATAATAACAAATTGTGATGTGTTAAAAGAGAAAATAATATAAATATCAGTATGGATTCTAGGAGGCTGGTTAGAGTAGGTCACTCTGAGTTGCTGATAAATGTAGTTCTGTAGTAAATCTCTTTATAGAAAGCCTTGCAGAAAAAACATTTTTTCTAAAGGCATGAAAGTTGGTATTTAGAATGATATTTGGGAGGCAAGGAATCAAAAAATCATAATATAAAGGAGGAAATAATCTTTCCTTCATCTTGAAAATTTCACTATTGTCAAATTCACCTGTTTACCTAACCTAAATGTCTTATGCTGTAGATTTAGGCTATTTCCATTTCAATGAAAATAGATAATCGTGCATAATATCCAAGGTATGCCATTTTTATTACAAGTCAGAGGAAATTAAAATGGAAACAAATACAGTAAACAATATAAAGCCAGAAATTAGCAACACTATCACTAGTATGTCAGATATCATCCTTGAAGGTGAGAATACAGAAATTGGTGAGTCGGTGAATTGCCTTGTATTTCAGAGGTAAAGAATGGCAGAATCAGAATTAAAAAAAAAAAACCTAGGTGACCTGCCTACTTATCTTAGGTAGGTAAGTAGGTAGGCTGAGATTGGAAAGATAGAGAGAT
>PVKH010020680.1:0-14533 GCA_004027955.1 Chaetophractus vellerosus | reverse complement strand
CTCCCATCGCTTAGGAAAAAATTAAGATTTTTTTGAAATTGCAACTTTCTGACAGCACCCAATCCAGAGGGAACCCCCCCACCCGACAGTTGAATCTTCCTCAAAATTGCGTACACATGCATAAAGCCTGTAACACGTTCCTCCTAACATCTTCCTGAGAAGCACCTACAATTCCCCATGGTGTGTGCTTTTTTTTGGTGCTGTGGATAGCAGGTAACCGAATTTTGTTGAACTACAGGTGTGTTCCTGGTGGTTAACTGACGACATCAACAAATGATGGGCATCCACACGTGATTGCTGTGAAGTTGACCTCCCCAGTTGGAATTTTCTTTATGGTCTGAGCATTTTAAAATCCTGCCCCCCACCCCACTCCCCACCCCTCCCCCAAAGGACACCAGGAAGGTGTATTTTCTGAGACTTTTTGTTGCCCTCACCTATAAAAACAACAGTGCTGAATACTGAATCCACAGCTTGCAATCTCTCTCCCTTAAAGTATCATATATTTTGCTCCTTTGTCTTTTGGTATTTAGTGCTGCAGTAAAGACAGGCTCATATGGGAAATCCCCTATATTTTTATGTAACATTTATGTAATCTAAATACCTTAAAAAAAAAAAAAAAGACTGAGGCTGACCTGTTTTTGGTTTCTTTGAAGATGACTTTTTGTTATGTTTCCAGGATTTTTTCCCCCAAATATTTAAAAATTTTAATACAAAATGTCAGTTGTGATCTCGTGACTTTTTAACTTAAAGGTGAGCTCCCTTCCTATGCAAACTTGGGCTCTCCCTGTCATCATTCCATCTGTCTGCATTTTAGGAATGATTTCCAAGGGCTTCGAAGACTTCGATAATTCAGGTTCCCACGTAGTCTCTTTTAACCTATCGCTAGTCTTTGCTTGGCATGGGTGTTTCTTACATCTTACAGGCACCAGGACACAATTTTTTTTATATATATATAAACTTTGTCTCCTACAGTAAAACTGGTTTTGAAGCCACATGCTCAGAACACTACTGTGCTTTTCGTGTACTGCAGATGTTTCCACAAGCTTCTTTCTATAGTTTTTATTCATCTTTGAATAAGAAGTATATCCAAGCCAAGTGTTGGAAAGCAAGAATGTGTGAATAAAGGCCATGAGGGCGCGAGCCCGGGCTTCTCCCATGCCTGGAAGGTAGCAGGCTGGGAATGAATGGGTGAGGAGGGAAGGAATGTTTTCCTTTTCATACACTTCCATGGATATTTGAGAGGGAAACTGGAAGATAATCCCGGAATTTTTATTGGGTCAACCTATCTGGAAGCTTTTTTAAAAAAACAAGAAAAAAATAGCTATATAATCTTGACTAATTCCTATATATCAGATTCTGTAATTTTGTATTTTCACGTCAATTAAAAAAACTAATATTTCCAGTGAAAAACATTCATTATCTTGGCTATGAGGAGAGCCTCACAGAAAGTCAGGGTCAGAGGTCAAAGCCATGGGAACAGTGAAACCAGCAACAGGAAGATGCATCCCCTTCGACAGTGTGTGGGCTGCTCAACGGAAACTGTGCCGGGTAAGTTCACGGGTCAACTTGGCTATGTTGTTCAGTTGTCTGGTCAAGCAAGCACTGGCCTGGTTGTGACTGTGAGGGTATTTTGTGGATTGAAACCGCCAGTTGATTGCCTTCAACAACGAGAGAAGTCTCAAATCAGCTAAACGCCGTCCAAGGAGAAGTGATGATTTCAGCAGCCAGAGGAGAGAAGGTCCACCTCTACGGCCAGCCAGCTTCTCCTGCGGAATTCACTGAAAACCTTCGTCAGAGTTCCCAGTTTGAGGCCTGCCCTTTGGAATTTGGGCTTGCCCATGCCCACAGTCGAGTGAGCCAATTCCTGTAATGAATCTCCTAACAGTTACACAACATATATCTCCTGTCAGTTCTGTTTCCCTGGAGAATCTGCTACAGGGCTGGATTCAAAGCAGGATGACCTCGGGTCTCCGCAGTGCTCAAAGTCTTTTCTCTTTGCTGAAGTCAGACTGTGGCCAGTTTCTGTCACATGCATCTGGAAGATTTCTAACGCGATTACGTAAACAGAACACTTTCTCACCTCAGCAAATTTTCTCTGAAGTAACAACTATGCAAATACTTTTAGTAAAGAAACGTGTTATGTGGGTGTGTGCACACTGTGAACATTCGCCAAGTGGCCCATTTGTGACTTGCGCACTTTGCTGTATTTTATTCTTCAGAAGAAATGCTGTGGTGCATGACAAGCCAAGAACAGACAAAACATTCCACATTCCAATAATAAAAGTTCCTCATAAACAATGTGTCAGATCAGGGCCCGAGGCTCACCTGAAGGCCGCCCCTTTAACTCAGGAGGCAGCTCAACAAATAACTGTTCAATGAATTAACTTGGAAGTTTGTGAGTGAGAGTTTAAAGACAGACATGCCTCTCACTTGCAGGGAACTTACAATCTATAAGGTACACAAGAAAAAGACACAGTCATCAGATAAATACTTCTGAGAGTGAGAATAGGAAAAACAAAGTTAAATTACAATCAGGAAGGGATGAGACTAAATTTGACTAGCTGTTGTTAAGATAAAAAGAACTCATGTGAAAGAGCCAGGAAAACTCTTAGGTGAAAAGGATGCCACAAAACCCCAAGTCATAGTGACAATGACAGAGAACCTCCTAAATGTTTAAGAAACAAAACACATTCTGCTGTTATGCTCAAACTAAGGCATTTTATTAGCTAGCTTTACATCTTAAATAATATCCTCGTTTCCCAAGGAACAGCCTCCACTGATTCCAAATCAAACTTTCACAAGTTTACTTGTTGGAGGGGAGACATTCTTCCGCTCCATACAAAACACCTTTACTGTAACCTGCGGCAAATATTAGCATTAACTAAAAAAAAGTGGTCAGGTCAAATATCAACTACCTCAATGACCCAAATTTAGTTATTTTTCTTTAAAAAGTGTGCGGTACAATTGAAAATCAAAAGAGAAAACTGTAAACACTTGTGGCTTGGCTGGAAGGAGAATTCATTTCATGATGATTCAATATCTTCTAATACATATTTCTGATAGTTTCCATAAACTTCAGCAGGGCAAATCCATTTACTAAAATTTTAAAGGGAAAGCTCGTTTTTAAAATGAAAGTGCAATATCAGCCTTTCTTGGCCAGGTGGCTGGCAGCTTGAAATTTCTGCAGGAGTTGATTATTAATACTTCTTTCCATCTGTTTATAGCTTTACTTTTCATTCTCATTTACAAAATATCAATTGCACATTGTTCCTTTAACAGAGTGAGTGGATTCTCTATAAACAGAGGTTAGCTGTTCATTGCCTTCAGTAACATGGTAGACAGTCTGACCCCTCATCCTTTAATCTGTAAAGGGAAAAGAATATGTGCTATCATTCAATCAGTCACATTACAAAATGACACTGAAATAATTATTACACCCAGAGGACACTTTTTTTCTCCTGTCACTTTCTCCCTCCCCTAGCCACGCTATTTCAGAGATTTAACCCAACCTCTCCCTATTTTCCACAAGAATGCCCTGGCAGATCGAATGCCCTGCTGACAACGGGCACTGTCATGAACATCCACTGAGTGCTTTATATGTGCAATTACTGTGCCAAGTGCTGTCTATGGATCGCTTCCTTCCACAACTCTAGGAGGGAGATTCTATTAGCCCATTTTTATAGACGAACACATTTAAAGAGAGATTCTGTACCTGTGCTACCAGTAGCTGGTGAAGCAAGAACACAAACTCAGGCAGTTTAACTCTGGGGCCTGCTCTCTCCACCTCTCCCTACACTGCCTTCCACAAGTATTCTAGATAAATGATACACATCAAGTTTTTTGGTGCTCTAGAAACCTAAACATAAGATTTCTACATGACACATGCACAAGTGACTTTTGATGTGACTTCAAATCCTCTGCTCAAAGTAGACATCTGATTAAATGAACTGAATAAGTTTTATGAAGAAAACAATCATGAAATAATGAAGCCCCTTTAAAAATAAAAGTCATAATATTCATATTAATCATGATAATCATAGAAGAAAATTTATGTTACTGAATTCTTCTGAGTTCATTAAGACTATTTTCTCCAAAACTCAACTGTACTTCGCACTACATAACAGATACGTTTCTGAGTCACTACTAGCATATTAATTGAATTTTTTAATAAATTCTTTTAAATGCACTGAGAGCCAATTATTTAAAGAAAAAAAAAGGTTAACAATGTCTCCTCTGTTTAAAAGAAATCATAATTGGGACACTGCATTCTTACTGATCTCCTTTTCACCAGATTTGCTTTAACTCTGAGCAATATTCCTGGTAGGGAATGTATCTGGAAGTCTCACTATAAAAAGTTTTAAGACCAAACATTTTCTGATATTTTTCTTATA
The DNA here is from genome assembly GCA_004027955.1 of Chaetophractus vellerosus. Classification (NCBI taxonomy): domain Eukaryota; kingdom Metazoa; phylum Chordata; class Mammalia; order Cingulata; family Chlamyphoridae; genus Chaetophractus; species Chaetophractus vellerosus. The sequence continues at coordinate 10,142 of PVKH010020680.1, read as the reverse complement.
TGTTCTTCTATTTTTAACGTAAACTTTAAAATCTCATTCTAATAATGCTGTTGCTGGGTTTCCCTGAAGCCTGAAGCCTCAGAATCACCCCTGGTGGAGGAAGACGACGACCTGTGGCCACCCGGGACTTGGCCAGGCCCCATGAGTACCTCCGTGACGACACCGGCAGCGATGGTGGAGCCGCCGTACCGCAGCATGAACCTGCCCAGCTCTTTGAAGTCTTTGTAGAGCTCGAGCGCGACTGGTCTTTGGGTCTGCAGCTCCACCAGTGCGTTCTGACCTTTAGTCAACAGCCTATCCAGAAAAAAGAAAAAAAAAAAGAACAAACAGATACAATGGGGGCAAATAGGTATAATACTACCGCCTGAAAAATGAGCATTTCACATTCAATAGACAAATCAACGTAGTGTCACCAAAACTAAACAGAAAGAAAACACTATACCCTAAAATGCTCAGGGCTCTCCTAACCAGTGTTCCCTCCAGCATTCCCTCCCTGCAGAAGCTCCACTATCTAATAAAGTGACAATAAGATTTAATCCTACAAAGAGGCGTTTGCATTATAAAAGGAGTAGGAAGCCCTCTGTCTTCCCTAACAAAATTCTAGTTGGTGTAAAGTGTGTTAGGAAGTGATTTTTAAAGAGAATAATGCTGAGGCCAACTGACTCCTCTAAGTTCCTGTCTCTCTCACTCCCTCTCACAAACGCACATACCCCATTAGCCCCGTGTAGGAAAGCTGGTTCGATAACAGAAGTTTAAGACAAAATAAGGTTTTTTCAAAATATGATGTTTGTAGGAATTGAAGGGGAATAAGCACGGGTCAGATGATAAAGCGTTTTATATAACCAACAAAAAAGCCTTGTGCATGGTACCATCCAGGCCTAGAGAGAATCTGGGGGTAGAAACCAAAGGGATATTTTGAAAACGTTCTCCAATTTACTTTGACATGCTCTAGAAGGGTAGAAGAGCAATCATAAACTCCACTTTTAGGGGCAAATAGATTAAGTCAAACAAGTTTCTTTTAAAAAGTATCAAAGTTTAAAATATTGGCTTTGGACAATTCAGCCCCACAGTTCCATTCCTTAGGAAGGAGAGCATCTAATAAATTCATGACTTACCCTTAATTCACCTTCTAGAAATTCCGTTCAGCATAAAGTAATCAAGAGCCTACAACGTAACGGCCAAATGGGGTGAGGGAAAATAAGAGAAAAGGACTAAGCCACACACAAGGCGACTGAGAAGAAGGGCAGGGAGAGCTAACATGAGGACATGTTAAACCCTGACTCACCGAGCTAGGAATGTGTAGCATGAGCAGGGACAGGGTTAGATACCATGAGCCAATTTCAGATCGAGAATTTTCCAAATCAATTGTCTGGGTCAAACAACCTGGCTCCTGCCGAGAAGTAGGAACACCATTTACATGAGCCACCTGGCTGGGTCGGAATCCCGGTTCTGCCACTTGCTCGCTAGGTGGACTTGAGCATGTCATGCTGTTTTTTTAAGCCTCATTTTCCTGAGCTGAAAACAGGAAAAGCAATAGTACCTGCACTTCATAATGGTTGCTGAGAATATAAAGCCTGTGACAGCATTGATGGTAAGAGTCTAGAAGACGGTGCTCCTCAAGAAATGTTAGCCACATAGTGATACCACATTTCTCAGAATACAGCAAATGTTCATGGCAGAAGCTTAAGACTCAGGTTAAAAATAACCATCTTTGAGAGAGAGAGACCAGTCCTTGCCTCCTAGCTAAAGGAGAGACAGGCATGGGTGGAGAGCAGTGTGAAGATTCTCTCTTCCACTTGCAGCCAACCCATGAACCCATGAACCCACTAACCACCTCTGGGCCTCCCAAGCAGGTGTAGAAGATGGGGAACACCCAAGGACTGAGAAGGGGGGATTTTGGGTGGGATTCCCCAAAGGGCTGAAGTGACAAAGAGCCCACACTGAAGCAGCCAAGCCAAACTGTGATGAGCCTTTGGTTGCACCAGGGAAAGAAACCTGCATTTTGTAACATTCATCAATAGACTTTTGTAGTTTGTTTTTATTTACAGTACTTAGTTTCCCAGGAAGCATTTCCTTCGAAAAACTCACAACCTTGTCTCAGCCAAAGAGGAACTGTCCACACCTACACCTGGATGTGAGCAGCAGTCAGAGGGGAGCAGAATGGTGGTGGTGACCTCTGCATAAGGCGGTGGTGGACTTCCGGCAGCAGGGAGCCTGCTTGCTGCGCGGGGAAGTGGGCACATGGAGGATGCACATCACTTTGTCCTGGGCTTGTTCTTGGCAGAGGCAACTACCCTCATGAGGAGGTAACAAGAAAACTGAGGAAAGCACGCAGCTGAAACACGGAACTACAGGCTAGGCATAACTCAAATTCATCTTTAATGTATTGGTTTTTAAAATGCCCTTATTTTTACTTCAGTTTTTAGGGCTTGATACATAAGTCAGAAACTTATATTTCCCATTCACACACTCTGCCACCACACAGAACAAAGATGATATTAGCATTCCTACCTAGACAGGAACTTACCTATTTGCATGTGTGTTTGTTTTAATCTAGACCTTGAAAAACATGACTTCTGGAATACGTAAAAATATATTTCACTCATCATAAAGAGAAACACTATATAAATGAGTTCATCTGCAAAGAATTTGCTTAAATTGCTGTGTTTTTTTTTTTTTAAATCTGTAATAAAACACTCACTTTGGCTTTTTCTTTGTGACTTCTCCCGTGCTTTTGTTTAAGACACTTATCAGTCTTTTAATTACAGCAGGTTCACTGACAGTTTGGTAGTGTAACAGCACCTGAAATGAAAAATAACACTGAAAAGCTGTTTACCGTAGCATCTCCTGCCTTCCATTTTGGCACTTACATGAATCATACTCAGCTCAGCTCTACCACCTGGAGAAAGGTCAGGGGAGGCCGCTCATATTTCTACACCACCACTTGCTGTGTACACTTTGGGAAATTGTATCACCTTCCTGTCGGCTTTATCCTCTGTGGAACGTGGAGGACAACTGCACCTTAGGGTTGTTGTAAAGGTTCCGTAAGACAATTGGGCATTTAAACAATTACTGTTATTATTGTAAGGAGGAATAGAAAGATCCTGGGTTTGCCTCCCAACTTCTTCACTTTACACTCTCTGTACCTCAGTTTCCTGAACTGTAAAGTGGATAGGTCTTACAGGTTTGTGATGAGAATGAAATAGAATGGATACAGTGCTTGGTATGGCAGGTGTTCAACAGGTTTCAATTATAAAGATGAGGCAGGGGACCATGTCATATCCAATAGTAATCAGTGTAGTCGGTGGTGGAAAATGAGAATAAAATATTAGATATATAGAAGTATAAAGAAAAGGCAAATAACATTTTGAATCTGCTGGGTACCAAGCATGGTGTGATGTGGTTGTCATGCATTATTGCATTTAATGGGAGGTTAGACAGGCTTTGAGGTCAGACAGACCTGGTTTCACATCCTCTCACCTTCTAGCTGTGTGACTTGGGGCGAGTTCTTTAATAACCCTCAACCCCAATATCCTTGGCCTCAGATTCCTTATCAGTAAGTTGAGGAAAATCAGATCAAGTGATTTTAAAGCTAGCAAAATCTTATTGGCTTGTAAATATATACCGTCTGCTGGAAGAAATATTTTGACACCTCCCCTCTGGTTTGCACATGGAGAAGGCAGAAATACAAGGAGTCTGCAGATGCCCAGCCCTGAACTTTGAACTCTCTGGGTACCAAGGTAATGGACACACAAAGTCCTTCAAGCAGCCCTCTGTCATTTCTCTCTCCCCATTGTCACAACAGTGATCCAGGACCAGCAGCTCTTGTTGGAATTAAAATACAGGCTCATCTCTGGTCTCTCTGCCACCACTCTTGTCTCCTGATAACCCATTTTTCTTAGGGCCGCCAAACTGATTTTTTCAAAAATGCAAATGTAATGATATGTCCTTACTTTTTTGAAACCCTGGAAAGTTTCATTCCACCAGAGGCATCAAGGGGCATCCTGATCTCACCCCATCTAACCTCTACAGCCTCATCTTTTCCCCTCCTCCTTCCAGTCTGTGTTCTAGACCTCTCCCACCTTCGTTTCCTACCAGAACCAGCTCTTTCTCACCTCTGGGCTTCCACCAGCGCCTTGTCCCCTCGCTAGACCACACCCCTCAGCCCCAGCTCCTTCCATGTCTAACTCCTACTCACCCTGCTCAACCTCCAGGTCCCAAGAGAACAGCACTTCCTTCAAGAAGCCTGAGCTCCTCTTCTGAACTGAGTTCCTTCTTCCACGCCCTATAAACTCTCTGTAGAACAACTCAATTTACTGTAACTGCAAGTTCAAAGTCTTTCATCCCAGGCCAATATAACTGTGAGAAAAAGACCTTGGTATCCCTTGGTCACTACTGTAGCCCAGTGCCCAGCATTTAATTGGCACCAGTAAGTATCTGTGAGATGAATGAAAGCACGAAAGGAGGAAGGACATCTAAACCACATGGAGAAAATCAGTCACACAGACTTAAAAAAAAAAAAAAAGCCTCAACTGAACCTCCATTCTCTACAAAGGTAAATGGATTTTCTTTTTCAGTGGTATTTAACCTCTGTGAACTGGAAAGATTCCAAAAGAATTAACAAACAACTCTTATCTAAGGAAAAACGCTGCCATGGAAAAGAGGTGAAAATCGCTGCTGTGTATTCAAAGAGCAGCACCAGTGTAAAGTAAAGGTAGGCCTCAGTATTGCAGGAAAGTCTCCTGTGACAGGCAGCTCAGGCGCAGGCCCGTGGGCAGGAGCCCCTCCCTCCGCTTGGGAGTGTGACTAAGGCAGTGGTCTCCAGGCTGGCCCAGTTCAGAAGAACCCCTTCCAGCCTTCCTGAGCAAGCTGTGGGATCCAGGATACAATCAGGGTAGAAGAAGAATGGGCTGGGGTGGTATGGGCTGGATTACGAGTTATATCTGTCTTTCTTTCTCCACAGCATCTTACAAAGAGTACACTGCTCACAAAGAATACTTGAACATACAAGGGGGGAAAAAACCCACACACAGATAACTGGGAAGAGGCTGTGCACTACCTTACGTTTTAATTCATATTATATATAACTAAAGGCATATGCAATTCAAAGCAGCCTGCAGCTTAGTGTAGTAGGAAAAAAAAAAAAAGAGCGGATTTCACAATGAGACTTGCTGAGTAGGAGGATCTGGGTCAACTACTGACTACTTGTATATTCACAACCACTTAGAGTCTTAATTCCTCATCTGAAAATGGGGACAATAATTTTATAGGTCCATAAACTTTATCTGCAATCTCAAAAGATTGAAAACCTAAAGTTTTACCTAAAGTTTATTAGAACTTCACTTAGTAGCAACATTGGACTCGATGAAATGAGGCGCTTTATAGCTCTCATTTATCTCCCTGAGTGTGTCAACATCCACACGCGTTGGTGCAGAAATGCCAGGTGCTACCTCATACCAGGCTAGAGGTTTCATAAAACATGCGTCATACTACCTTTCTGAAATCTGAGAATTTCTGAATTCAGAAACATAGCAGCCCAAAGGTTCTGAGATAAGAGTTGGGACCCTGTACTTCATATGGGGTTACAAGAATCAGATTATCAAATGTTTTATTGACTATAATGGCCTATAGCTTAGGTGCCAAAATAAGTCTATTTCTTATTTTCCTTAAATCTCTAGGGAATTTTTTTTTTCTTTTTTAAAAATATCAGATAATAGGAATTCAATTAAAGTCAAGTCCCTTCTTCAATTTTTTCCTCTTAAAGACATATAGAGTCTATTATACAAACCAAAGGAAAATTGGATATCCTTATGTCGTGTTAAGGAATTAGTCACTAAATATGAAATTTTAATTGCTTGGAAAGCCTTTTTTGGTTAAAAAAATATTTCAAGTTTTCTCCCATAGTCATTGGGGTGAATGACAAAATTTGACCCTCTTTTCTGAAACAAATTTTACCCTGGTAATTGCAAATCAATATATTCAGAAGGAATCTCCTAAAGCAGCACTGAAAAACTTTCAATTCATACTTATTTTTAAGAAACTATAGTAGGCAGGAAGACAGTATTACTATTCAGAGTAACTACTGACCTCTCGACCTCTCTGCCTCTGTACTGGCAAACGTTATCGTTGCATGAGTAAAACATGCAGTAATCAATCACTCCACCTTCCTCCTTGAAGGATAAACAGCTTTCTAAGAATGAGTTCCGTTTGCACATAAGCAATTAACTTCTAGCTATCTGGCTATCAATACATCAAATTTAAATATTTAAAAATTAATTATTTCAACCATAATAATTTTTTTAGAGAGGAGCTGTTACTCTTTTTTTAGTGTTTGGGAGAAATGAAACATCTTTAAGTACTAAACAGTATCTTACAAATACACTGTTTCATATGAGAATTTACATACGGTAATTACAAGAATTATAAAGCAAAGTAAATGGTTACTGTTTAAACTCAAATATAGGCATCTAAGTATAAAATGAACTTAATTAAATCTTGCCAACCTCTAAAACACTATCACTAAATTGAAAAAGTCTAAAGGTCAATTTTTATTTTTATTTCAAATGCACCAAATGGTAAAAATAAACTGTTTGACATTTAATCCTAAGGAGAAATATTTTTTAATCTTTACTATACGAGCTGGTCATTTAAAAAAAAAAAAAAACAGTCTAATGCGAAAATCTGGTTATCTGTTAAGTGACAAAAGTAAGATACAAAATTATAAACAGTATGGTCCCAAAAGCATGAAAAAAACAATTACACGTAAAACAAGGACGCTGCACTATTCACAAGCAGCAATGACTAAGGAGCGTACAGTATAAAATCCCCTCCGCACAGAAGGTGGATGTGAAAGGGATGTGAAAGGGATGCCTCGGAGCAGGCAGGGGCGGAGCAGGTGCTGCAGCGCAATCCCAGATGGCCCCTGTGGAGCAGCCCCAGGTCGTGCCCTAGCAGACCAGTGGGTGGGTAGCTTTACATGTGACACACACGGACATGTACACAGTAGAAAGCTACAGGTTCTGCTGATGTTATTTTTGTGTTTTCCAAAATTTTCTCTAACAATATATTATTTTAAAAATAAAAAAAACAATACACGGCTTCTATGTGAAATAAATTGGAGAAACTCTGGATTAAACATTTACACAGAGCCTTCTTTACTGCAGGACTTCTCAGAACTATAATATACACGTACACAATGAAAATCTCTAAGTTAAAGCAAGCAATACTTTTCAAAACTTACTTGAATAAGCAATCTCACTTAACTAGTAATTCCAAAATACATTTTGGGAAATTCTATCTGAACAGTGAGGACAGTATTGAATTTAGATCTGTTTTTCTAGCACCTGGTCCAGGCCTGGCACTTAATAGGTCCTCCTTCGTAAGTTTTTATTGCTTTGAACTGATGGAATCTCTTAAGTAGATGCACTCTGAAAAATGTTACGTTAAGACCTGGCAATACCACTGCTAGGTATACCCAGAAGAACTGAGAGCACTGACACGAACAGACATCTGCACACTGATGCTCACAGCAGCATTATTCACCACTGCCAAAAGGTGGACACAACCCAGGTGTCCATCAACTGATGAGTGCATAAACAAACTGTGGCGCACACACATTATGGAATACTATGCAGTGGTAAGAAGAAATGAAGTCGTGTAACATAGGACAACATGGATGAACCTGGAGGCCATTCTGTTGAATGAAGCAAGTCAGACACAAAAAGATAAATACTGCATAACTGCCCTATTAATGAACTAAATGTATTATATGAAATATTAATATGGGTAAAACTGTATATATAAGACCATTTTTCTTTGAAGCTGAACAAATGTAGGTTAATACTATAAAATGTTAATATCAGACCAAAAAAACCACATTATACTAAGTGAAGGAGACCAGACACAGAGTACTACATATTAAATGATTCATTTATATCAAATGTAAATATAAATCAATTTATAAAGATGAAACAAAAAAATAATTGTGCAAGAATAGTCAGAAATAGCAGCTATGCACAGCAGGGGAAACAGAGAGATTGAGAGGTAAGGAATTTTCTTGTTTGTCTGTTTTTTGTTTATTATTATTATTGACATAATGAAAATGCTTTAATAATGTGATAAACGCACAACTCTGTGATTATACCAAATACTACTGATTGTACGCTTTGGATAAATTGTATGCTTTATTCATATATTTATTAATATTGCATTAATAAAATTGATTTGTTTAAAAAATACTAATAAATGTTATATAAAAGAAAACAAAAAACCTATATAATATGAATAGTTAGGTGACCTGTAGAACACAACAAAAAAGTATTTATTTACCATTTTCCCTGGATGAATTTTATTCTTATCATCAGTTTATATCCTATTGGTTATGAAATAACTTCTCCGTGACTATCAAAAATTCCTCAGGCTCAAGGAACAAAATAAAAACAGTAAAGATTTCCATATTTTAATTTTATGTTTTTCTGGGTTAGAGTAACAGATGTTATTTGAAAATAACTCTAGCATCACCATTTATAAAGAAAGTTAGTACTTTTTAGGATAAAGTCACTTTGAATTTATAGAAAAAGAGGAAATAAAACATTTTGAAACTTACAGGAAATCCTTTAGTGATCGGTATTTCAATATTAAAGATAAGGATTCGGGCTCTGAAGCGAGTGCAGGCTTTGATGGGTTGCTTGGGACCACAAAATATGCAGCCGACACTGAAACATAAATAAATAAATAAATAGGTGAATGAAGGAATGAATAAATGAAGGTAGATAGGGAGCAAATACATTTACATTCAATAGGTATACTTCTAAAACCATATAAAAAGAAAGTTAGACAATTAAGTAAATTAGGGACTTTCTCTAAATACTCCCTTCTAGATTAGATGAAAGCATGGTTTTATGCTATTAACCTTATGTTCTTTTCTTATCTTGCAGATTTCACTCACAGAACATGACATATTAATTCCAATTTTACATAGACTTGGTTTTTTGTTTATCATTCTTATATTTCTATGAGGAGTCTATGTTTGGCCAAATGAAATTTGAAATTAATACTCATTCTTTCAGATGAATTAGTAGATTGCAAACATCTGTGTTTTGGAGTACTGTATACAAAACAACGGTTGCTTAAACTCATTTTGTCACTCACTTGATTTTGATGATATCCATTCCAACCAAAGTAAGACTAACATGATCTCCTGCTGCCGCCCAATCAACAGGTTCATCATGCAGGGTGATTCCTAGAAATGAGTAAGAACCAAAGCATACAGTGAAACACCTCGATGTCAAGACATAACAACCAAGAGAACTTGGCTGATATATGCTTGATCAGCCACTACTCATCATTTTCAAGATGAATGGATCGAGAGTGAGAAGTGTTAACTTGTGAGCGTTGAGGAAAACACGTTTCCTCTAGACTTGCCGCTTCTGGAACACCACCCTAGGCATAATGTGACTTCTATTTGCCCATAAAAGGCTGATTTCTGCTTATTTAATCAAGAGTTTTGAACTCGTTGACACAACTGTTATATTCATTAAACAGGTCCGCTTCAAATATTTCTTTGCAGGCTTAATAATGATACAGTTCAAATTATTCTTAATGACACAGAAGATGGGACTGGGGAAGAGGGCTGCTTGTATTTTATTCTCATCTGCTTTGTTTTTAATTAGCCACCCACCTAAATACTAGCCAGTATTCTCCAAGTAATCCATGGGGTGTTCATACAAGCTCAGTATTCAGGTGGACCTCACCAGTCTCCTCACTATTTCTGGCTCAAAGAGAACTTGTCAGAGAGAGATCTACATTCTGAACACTGGTTATATGCAAAGAAAGAGATATCTTTAAGGAAAAGTGATAATAAAATTGAATTTAAAAATGATCCCAGGGGGCTGGCTGTAGCCCAGTGGATAGGGCGCCGGTTCACCACATGGGAGGCCCCGGGTTCGGTTCCCAGGGCCTCTCTGAGCGGGCAGACCGCCTTGAGAGAGCAAGCCGTTGTGGGCGGGGCAGAGCCGCAGTGGGCTGGGCAAAAAGCTGCCATGGGCAGGGCAAGTTGCCCGAGAACAGAGCAGAGCCGCCCGCGAGCGGGGCAGGCCGCCTGGGCGGTGAGCTGACTTGGCGCATCGCTGCAATGGGGGGAG